>JAEANM010002901.1:0-23408 GCA_017656035.1 Myanophis thanlyinensis | reverse complement strand
ACCCCTCGCGGTCATCTATACTGACCCCGTTCTTGTGTTTTCCTTAACCGATTTGGACCGGGTTTTCGGCTATAACACACACAATTAATACTGTTTAGGGGGAAATTATCAATGAATGCTAAATGGGCTTAAAATCCTTGGAAGTGTCATCAAAATTGCCAAGCTGATTTTGTAACCAAGTGGAATGTTACATTGATGTTTGTGAATTTTTTCCCATGGCATGCTATTGTTAAAAATTCAATTGTGTAGTGTAATACTAAGAACTGTTAATACATACCATTAAGTTAATATAATGGCAAATTTGCAAATTAAAGAGCTGCTTCGTGTCTGTATCTTTACAGAGGAGTGGCAGTGAAGCCAACTGTGTAACAAAATACATAGTGTGTCTCTTTTATATTTGAAAACATACTTATAACATTCATACTTCACATTTTCTTTGCACATGCAAAAGGATAGTTTACAAGAATTGTGTGCATGTATGTTTTCAGACCAGACAAGATATGAGATTACTATGTTATGTTCCTCCAGTTTTTTGTTTCCTTTTAAAACAAAATGTGGGATTATTGTTTGAAACAGGAACAACAGGGAAGTAGAGACTTCCTTACATTGTTCAGTTACAGTATATAGTAGCTGCTTTAATAGTAGGATTTTCCCTACTTCACCTAGTAGTAGGAAGGCAGCTCACATGGAAACCTTATGCGAAGAATGGATCAAGCCACCTGTTTCTTTCCACAACCCTAAACTTGACAATTTCTCATAAAGCAAGTGAAATATTTTGATGCGTTCAATAACATGATGTAGAGCAGCTTTATTAACACAAAATGCTACATCATTTTTGCGTGCCCCTCATCCTCATTGAGGGGACATACTTGTAGTTTCAAGAGATTTTATCGGAGCATAGAGATGATAGTCTCCATGGGCTTTTCCCTACACTCTCAGCAATGAGCTTTCTTCCTGTGTATCACTGTGTATCACTTTTAAGAAACCACTGCTCTATTTATGGGACAGACTACTTTTAAAATCTTTTTTCATCATTGATCATTCATCAATTTTGGCATCATTGCTGTGTTTACATTTTCCTTCAGCTTTATGCAAAACCATTAAGTTTCAATCACTGGGTATAAGTGTTCAACCAGTTTAGCATTATCCAGTACATATTTTGCTTCTCCTCTAGTAGTCTATTACTATTTTAAATGCTTTACTCAAGTCAAGATACATTATGTCCAGTGCTGATCAACTAAACAGGTCCATCTACCAAAAATGAGATCCTGCCAACAATGCATTCTTTTCTAAATAGTCACAAACAACTACTTCATAATTCATTACAGAATTTTGCCCAACATTGATATATCAAAGTAGGTGACCTGTAATTATCCAGATCCATTCTTCCCCCTTTGCTGAAAATAAAAGCAATGTTTGTCCCTCTTTAATTCTTTGGCACTCTGCCCATCTACTACAGTTTCTCAAAAATCACAGAAAGAGCTCCAATATGATACTGTAAACTTCTTTTCTCAGATATAATTCATTGTTAACCATTGTTTAACTTAGGGTTCCTGCTCTTTATTTTGTCAACTGTTTTCCCTTTTTAGGAGAATACCAAAGCAAAACCTACTATCTCTCCACATATATTATTATACTATCTTTTCCCAACATAGGTCCAGCCCTTTTTTTTTCTACTGAAAAAAACTAAAGCAGCTCTTTTGTAACATTTAGCTTCCCCCTTTGCACATTAGCCCACATTGATTTCTGGTAATATTAGGTATTTAGTAGTATAGTTTAAAAAGAATGTAAGTAGTGCTCTGATGGATTGGACCCTTCACTTACCTAGTCCAGCAATCTGTTCTCTAGTGGCCTACCAAGTCAACAAGGATGCCCGCTACCTATGGGCTTACAGAGGCAGTCACGCTGCCATCAAAGCAGGGATAATTAATCCCCATGGATCTCCATGAGAGCCCCTTCTTGGAGATTGTACCCATCTTCCATTTGGTGTACATATCCCTTTGAATCAATAGTTCTGTTGAAAGCTGCCTATTAATCCAAATTGATTTAATAAACTGTCCATATTTTTGCTTTTGATTGAAATCTTGTAAGATTGAACTTTCAATTTTTTAGAACTTCTCCACATTCTTGTTCCTTCTGGCCTGAATATGTAATGTTTACCGGACAGGATAATTCTCTTAAGTTGGCTGCAGTTGGTTTCCTTGAAATCTAGTATGCATGTATAACTATGTTTCGGTTTATTTTTTATAGGATCTTGAACTCAAAGATGACATGGAGATTTCCTCCTAAAATTCCTACTGTTTTACCTCTTCAACCAGTTCTCCCCTATTAGTTAGAACTGACCTAGGAGAGCCAATCTTACTTTGCTTCTTCTTCACTCTTATGGAAAATATTCTAGCACTGATTATGTGATCTAGTTTGGGTAATGAAATATCTGCAAGAAAACAACCAAGCTCAAAGAGCACCAAGGACACCTCATTTCAATCCTAACTTACAAACATTTTGCTTTATTGGGAAAATATTATTTATGGATGTAGTGAAAGCTGCTGGAATCTGGTACCACTGGGAGGACCTTCACCTAGCTTTCAATTTCACTGTCAGTAATAATTGTGTTACCACATCACTGTAAACACAGCATTGTTAATTGGCTAGGGAGCGCTGTTGACTACTAGCTATATGTTCTATCCTATGAAAATGGAAGAAAAAATAGACTATATTTCTCATCTTCTGTACACTTTTCTCCCAGGAAGGACAACAGTTGGCAAAGCAAAAGCCCCAGTATGCGGATATTGTGTCCCAGAAGCTAGAGGCACTTCATCAGCGTTGGGATATGCTGCAGGCAACCACAGAGGAAAAGGCACAGCAGCTGTTTGATGCTAACCGCTCTGACCTTTATGCACAGAGTTATGCTGACCTTAGCGCATGGATCAGTGAGATAGAGGAGAAGCTAAAATCTGATGTCCAAGGGAAAGATCTCACAAGTGTTAACATCCTTCTAAAGAACTTGAAAGTAAGTAACAGTCCTCCTAAAGATGATGTCTATGTTTATTGTTGGAAACCCCTTATGGACTTTTTGGAAAAAACCCAGAAAAAAAGTGAAGTTAAGATCTATTGTTTTGACAATAAAGATAGGATAGTTTATGGAAAGAAGAGAATGGTGATTTAATTTCAGAGTGAGAGGTAGACCTACTGTTGAACATATAACTGGTCTAAAGAAGATCAGAAGCTACTGCTTTATTTCTTTTTTCTTTTTTTTCCATTTTGCTTATATGTTTTTTCTTTTTGCAGCTTAGCTTTCTCTTTTACTTCTTCTGTTTTCTTTTTTCCGTATTACTTTTTTTTCAGTTTGTATTAATTTTTACTCTTTTTGTAAAGCTTTCAATAAAATTATATTTAAAGGAAAAGGAAAAATCCTCCTAGAGCAGTGTTTGTCCACCTTGGCAACGTTAAGATGTTTGGACTTCAGCTCCCAGAATTCCCCAGCAAAGCAAAACTGGCTGGGGAATTCTGGAAATTGAAGTCCAAACATCTTAAAGTCACCAAGGTTGACAAATACTGTCCTAGAGTCTCCATCTCTCTTGAACTCAGAGTAGCATGTAAGTCAGACATTTGTAGGACATGTTTGGCTTTTTCTCCCAGAGAGGACTTATTTGAAGTGTTGAATAATAGTTACAGAGTAGATATCTCCTGTACTTTGGCTCGAAGCTGTTGTGGAATCTAGAAAAAGATTAAGCTTTTTAAAGAAGACATCATTGATGGGCGCACTGTGTCTTCCCACACCCGCTTTGAAGCACCTTTTTGTCTTCAGATCTGAAGGGCAGCAAGTCATCTTCAGTCCGTCTCCTATGGCATTCAAAAATGACTGGAGTAAAGGACATGGCCAAATGTTGTGGTCCACTTCAGTGATGAAATTCAATTTTTTTTACTACCGGTTCTGTGGGCAGGATTAAACATCATCAAGCACAGAATTAAACTTCACCAAAGTTACAAAGTAATAAGAGGAGAGGCAGTTTCTGTGAGCAAGGCAATAAATATTAGGCTAGAAACAACTGCCTTATTTACAGGATTAACCCTGCAAAGTGGGGAAAAAAAACAAAAGGAGATTTCTTCTAATAACCGGCTGAATTTCACCTCTGGCCCACTTGATGGAGGGGAGGATTAAGGACAAGAATGGAAATGGGAAATAACTTTCAGAGAAAGACCTTTTTTATTAACCCTCTTGAACAGATCCAAACTGTTAGAAGATGTCTGAAATTTATCCACGGTTTACTAATTATTGTAGTAAATTGCCATAGTAATTCCCAGCCGCCTCTGAAATCACTTCTAAATAATTCACCCCTGAAAGCAACATTTGCAGTCTGTTGTTCAAATATTTTCTAGATGGCAATAGGGATGATATCTGTGTAAAGTCTGAGTGATGGGAGTTAAGCATATAGATCTCAATGAGACAACAAAAGGTAAAGATTTCTCATTTCAGCATCTGGATGAGCAAGTCAGCTTGCGGAAGAAAGAGATGGAAGGCTTGCTTTCTCAGGGCCCTCCAGTCAAGAGAGACATGGATGAAGTGGACAGCAAGCATGAGATCATTGAAAGGCGATTTCAGGACCTCGTAGAACCATTGGGTAGGAAGAGGAAAGAACTGGAGATGGCTAAGGCTGGATATCAGTTGGACCGGGATTTGGCAGATGAATTGGTGAGTGTTGGCTAGATAGTTACTGGTTTTATTTGTGCCATGTAGAGAGAAGATATCAGAAGATGGATCACATGGATTAGTTATTTCAGATATTAGGTATAAATTGTCTAAGAATCTGTCTTTCATCCTCTCTTGTATACACGTTTGACATTTTGGCACGTTACTTTAGTCTTTCTTCTCTAATGCAGCTTTGGGTGCAAGAACGACTCCCTCTTGCTCAGTCCACTGACCATGGCACAAATCTTTTGTCAGTCCAGCTACTTACAAAGAAAAACCAGGTGAGCCTCCCCATCATAGTTTTTGCATGTTTTTTTCCTCACCCAATTCTACTTTATAACAAAGCAACTGAACTTTTATTATAGTTGCGAACATTCCAAAACGTATTTTGTGTTTATGGTGGTTCTTAACAAAAGGAAGCAAAGCTTTTGTCGGAAGGCTTTTTTCCATACACAACTACCAGTTGTGAACTAAAAATCTCCTAGCATCTTTACTTCATAGTGTCCCACATTCGTCTCCTTTTCAGTGCCTACATGAGGCATTTTTAAATTGTTCTTATATGTACTGGAGTTAAACTAGTGTTTTTCTCTTAAGCCGACAATGTCCAATAGCAGCTGCAAAGCATGACATATCTGCCTTTTTTCATTCTCCATCAGAAATACTGAATGCAGTTTAAATAAAAGGGACAGCTCTACTCAATTTGTTTCTGATTTCACTCATTCCTGTCTTTAAACCTGCTCTATTCTTTGTCTAGACTCTGCAGAAAGAAATTACTGGCCATGCCCCACGAATCGAGGAAGTTGTTGATAGAGGGGAGAGCATGTTGGCTAAAGCTGAAGGGGATGGGGACTTCAGGGACACAGAAGAATGTCTCAATCAGTTAAAGGTTTCCTGGAGCACCTTGCAGGAGGAAACCTTGAACAGGCTGCGGCGCCTAGAAGAAGCGAGTGAGGCTCAGCGATACTATTTAGATGCTGGAGAAGCAGAGGCTTGGATAAGTGAACAGGAGCTTTATGTAGGGACAGATGAGAAGCCAAAGGTAAGAGCACCTCCCATGGCAATGAAGTAGTATTTAGCAGGTGTGGAAGACCAATCCCAAAGTGTGTTGCTTTCTTGGAAAATGGTACCCTAGCAGTGTTAGTTGGGAAGTAGACTTGTTCTTCCCTGAGGACAGTTAAGACCTGCATATCTTATTCTATTGGGACTATGTTTTTTTAAACTTCAAAAAGCTGTAGGAGAACAAAGATACAGTTTCATTCATTATCCTTTCTTTTTTCTTTTATTTCACTAATGGCAACATAAACATGACTGGAATCCAATAGGATATTGTATGTCTTTCTGTGTGAACCTGTGCATGTGTCTATATTGTATGATAATTTATAAGAAATTGCTTAATATCTTGCATAGCAGTTTTAAAAAGAGCAATGTGTGAAAGAGAAAGAAAATGTATTTCTCTCCTCTCTTGTCTCTCATACACAAAGCATTGTAGTTTACTTTCCCATGCAAAAGAAGATAGAGCATCATAACCTAGTTGTGCCGAAAAAGTTCTACTTCCTTCAGAAGGGAGGTGATTTAATGTTTTCAACAGCACTGATTTCATTTTGCTGTGCTTAAGCTATCTTTTGTTTAGGATAAGAATTGCTTACCTGAGTGACATTAGGTACAATTTGGGAGAAGAAGGGGTACATTTTTCACAAATTGCCTTATGTTATTAAACCTGATTCAGAAGCAAGTCCACTGGAGCTTACTCCAGTTAGATTCATAACTTATACAGTCTTCGGCTACTTTCCACATACTTCCTGACTTCATCAAGTACGTCTTTGGCAGCAATTCTGCATTGTCCTGTTGATTCCTGCACAGCTGTGTCCCATGGACCTGAGCAGCTTCCTTTCCAGCTGACCAATGAGAGGATGTAAAAAAAATTAGAGGGCCTTGGTTATAAGAAATCATGTGAGCCAGGAGTTCTTTACAATGAGAAAAGGAAGATTAAGCTATAAAACTATTCTAGCCTATGTAACCTAAGCCTGTTGAGGAGTGCCATGTGGAAAGGGGGGTTGGTTTTCCTTGGCCTTGTTGTTAACTTGGGGGATGGATCTTCTAGGGCTTTTTTCACTACGAAGATCAATAGATTCAATTACTTACCCTCTCAGGATGAAGAGAGTGGCATTGTGATGCTGAAGAGACACCTTCGTCAGCAGCGATCCATAGAAGAATATGGAAAAAACATCAAGCAGCTGGCCAACCGGGCTCAGAAACTGCTATCCGCTGGCCACCCAGAAGGGTGAGTACATTTGATAACAGTAACTCCAAAATCCTTGGAATATAATAGCTAGGAGAATCACAATCTATTGCATACGATTGAGTTAAGCTGCCTTTCCTTTTAGGTGACTTGTCTCCAAACTTTGTCTTTGTGGTTTTTCAGAGAAGATATCATCCGATTGCAGGGGCAAGTAGATAAGCAGTATGCAGGGTTGAAAGACCTGGCTGACGAACGCAGACGTAAAGTAGAACTTGCGTATCACCTGTTCAAACTGAAGCGAGAAGTTGATGATCTGGAGCAGTGGATTGCAGAGAGAGATGTAATCGCATCGTCCCCAGAGATGGGTCAAGACCTCGACCATGCCACTGTGAGCAAGCACCGTGAGAATGTCCATTGGGCAGACCAATGTGGCCTTTTTATTTTGGGGTGTAGACCATAGGTTACAAGTGGTGCAACTTGGCTCTACACAATGTCCTGCAGTAGCTTGACAGAAAATTGCTGACAGGTGCATTACAATTACCTATACTTTAGTAGTTAGAAATGCATATATTACACTTGGGGAAAATAAAGATCACATGCTGTTTCTAGAAGGATTCATGTTTCTTGAAGCAAAAGCAAGAAAGACATCTGATGAAGGAAACTCTAGGCAACAACGGCTTTTTGCCATAACAATTTAACAGATATTTAAGACATTATAGAACACTATAGCAGTGGTGGTGAACCTTTTACTTACCGAATGCCAAAAAGTACGTGCTTTGCGTGTGCCATCCACACTTGCTTGCAGCTCCTCCATGGGTGCCGCATGTACAACTGCATCATCTGCGCATGCATGCAACTTTCGCACGTGCAATGCACGCGCGCTGCATGCACTCACGCAAACACGATCAATCGCATGCGCATATGCAAGAGCTCCAAAGACCAGCTGGATTTCCTGCTATAATTGCACGCATGCACAGCGGACACCCGAAGACCAGCTGGGTCTCTGCAATCGTGCATGCATGCATGTGCAATCACATGAGCATGCTCAGCTGGAGGTAAGTTGGCTGACAGCTTGTGTGCCCAGCAAGATGTCTCTGCGTGCCACTGGTGGCACCCGTGCCATAGGTTCGCCATCACGGATCTATAGTGTTCTAGAAAAAGTGTCTGTAATAAATCGTACACAAGAGTTAATTTATGGTACTAGATTCTGCTGAAACTCTGAAACCTATAAAAGAGTCACACCTGTAACACCACCACTATTTCTTTATATTCATCAGACTTCTTCTCTTCAAAGAAAATAAAAAAGACCAGATACAGATGTATGAATCAAGAAAAATGCAGTTCCATTATAGGGCTAGAATTACTCTCCCAACTACTTCCCTTTCTTATTATGGCAGATTTTAAAAGGCATTTATTGAGATCTCTCTCTTCCTTTATTTTGAAATACAAATAATTGTAGGCCTCCAATCCCTAGAGGTTCAATAATACGTATCTATAGATCTAAACAACAAAGCCAAGATTGGTGCCCACCAATCTAGATTAATTAATTCAGGAGATATTAAATAATTGTCTCAGTCTTCCCTGTTCATAGTTAGATAATCAAACATAGCAACCATTTCTGCAGGCCAACCCTCTATAAATTCTCTGTGGATTAACAAGATCTTTTTTTGATTTGCATCATCATTGTGAAATTACCTAAAATACCTCTCTCAGGTCTTGTGAAATAGCTGTTAATAAGGAATAGATCATTTTCACTGTGGCCCACTGTGATGCACCAAAAATATTCTTATTTCTTACTGCTTGCACAAGACTTACCCAAGTATTATCATGGTGATACTGTTTTACCTTTGAGAAATCTTTGAAGCTGCTTTTGCTTCAAAAAATTCTGTACTGACATTTGTCCTTGGGTTAGCTTTATGAACTGTGTAACTCAGTGCCAAAATGGTATTTCCTATTCAGCAGCCAAATATTTAATACGGAAAAGGGAATATAGAACCTGAAATTGATTGTTGATTGATATCACACCTTTATTATTTTTACAAATAACTCAAGGCAGAGAACATATGCAAGAGATCTTCCTCCTTCTATTTTCTCCACAATAGCAATCCTGTGAGATGGGTTGAGCTGAGAGAGAGTGACTGGCCCACGGTCACCCAGCTATCTTTCATGGCCAAGACAGGACTCGAACTCATGGTTTCTTGCTTTCTAGCTGCCTACTGACTGAATGTTGTGGGTTTGGAATTAAAGGGTCAAAGAAAATAAAGAGAACAATTGAAGTTAATTTGTGTTAAAACGTACATGCAGTACACTTGGTAACATTTTTATTTATATATTTCATTAAATTTGTATGCTACCCCTTTCTTTCCAAGCAACTCTGGGCAGCTTGCAATACCATAAATAATAGAATAAAACAATTACAGGATTAAAGCATTAGAACATCAGACATTAAAAGTTAAAATATTAAAAGTAATATTAAAATTAAAATGATTATACTAAACCCTTAAAAAAAGATCATGATTATATGTACACCATTTCAATGTTGCCTAATAAAGTTATGCAAAAAGAATATAGCCAATCTTTAACAAGAGAAAGTGGGAAAGAAGTGGGAAGCAGTACTCCTATGTTTAAATTTGGGATAAAAGCAGGTCTAATACCTGACCAAGCTAAAGATTTAAAAAAAAAAAAGATTCTATATCACCAGGCAAAATTTTTACCATTTTTGGCTCAGGGATGAAGGATACTGAAAAATATTTGTCTGATTCTGGTTTTGGTTCTTGACTAGCTGCTGCGGGAAAAGTTCCGGGACTTTGCCCGAGAAACAGGAAACCTGGGACAGGAGTGGGTGAACAACGTCACTCACAGAACTGATCAGCTGATTGACATCCACCCAGAAGCTGCCACCATTGCAGAGTGGAGGGATGGTTTGAACGAGAGCTGGGCCGACCTGCTTGAGTTGATTGACACCAGAATGCAGTTGTTGACAGCCTCCTATGATCTGCACAAGTTCTTTTATGATGGTAATGAGATCCAGGTTCTTATTGAAGAGAAGCACAAGGAGCTGCCTGAGGAGTTAGGCCGAGATGTCAATACAGCCGAGTCCTTCCACAGGATGCACAAAACCTTTGAGAGAGATATTCACCTGTTGGGAGTTCAGGTAACCTCTTAGCTTCTTAAAAACAAGTGGAGCCATCTGGTGGTATCCTCTCTCATTTGATGGCTGGGTTGAAGCGGTCAATTTACTGGGAGCTTGTGAGATCTAAACAGAAGGAACAGGCTGTATGAATGTACTTAACCTAATTGAGACTACTTACCTTTGGAAAGTTTTTTAGCATATGAAGTTAGATTTTGCCAGAATCTTTTGAAACCAATACCAGAAGAAATCGTTTTCCTTAATTAGCAGAATTATCCACATCCGATTTATTTCAGCTTTTTCATTATCCAGTGAAAAAGACAGAGGTGTTCCATTTTTAATGCTAGAAAGTGGGATTGAGAAAGAGTTATAATCCCGGCCTTAGCTTGCTATGGAGTACCTGTCCCTGGGATTCCTCGTCTCCATAATAAGTGTCCTCTGCTCTGTCAGGTTCAGCATTTTCAGGAGGTGGCGGCACGCCTGCTGGCAGCCTATGCTGGAGAAAAGGCCATGGCCATCCAGAAGCAAGAACAGGAGGTGGTAAAAGCTTGGAAGGCCTTGCTGGAGGCTTGCGAAGGCCGGCGGGCTCAATTAGTTGATACAGCCGAGAAGTTTCGCTTCTTCAGCATGGTGCGAGACCTCATGTCCTGGATGGAGACTGTGATCCGGCAGATTGATACCCAGGAGAAGCCCAGGTGAACCCCTTCTCTTGTTCCTTTCTTTGCCCAGTCCCTGGAAAAACATAATTTGTCAGTGGGACTCCCACCAATGCTTCTCAGTTTATACTCAGAGATGTAAAATATTGCCTCTGAAATCATCCTGATGTTTTGTTTTCTCACTGAGAATTGTTTGTTCTTAATTTAAGGGATGTGTCATCTGTGGAATTGTTGATGAAATACCATCAGGACATAAAGTCTGAGATAGCTACTAGGGATAAAAGTTTCACTGCCTGCATTGATCTTGGGAAAGCTTTACTGCAGCGCAAGCTCCATGATGGAGCTGAGGTGAGTGTTCTCCATAGCGTCTGTTTTGTTTAGAGCACTCTAAGTGCTGTCCCATTAATTTCTAAAGGCATAAGTAACGCCATCAGTTGCTGGAAATGAAATAATTCATTTCTCATTCTTGATTCTCAGAATCTTATAAGGACTTAGTTGCGAATGAAAAAAGAGACATATATTTTGATTTGTTAGGGATAAACACTAAGAAAACTGGTTGCACTCCAAATTCACCTTAAAGATAGGGGGAAAAAACCCTGAAAAAGGGACTCCTTCGTTACCAGAGGTAGTCCTCTTGTGCTTTTGCCTAGTACTCAGATTAATGAGGGAGCAAAAGAACAAAATCTACCCTTGCACATCAGATTGCCCACTCTGAAAACTATCATTTAAAGGACGCAAACAGGCAGGCATCGCTTTATTATGTTATTCTCTCAGCCATCCTGGAGAGTGGAGATAAGCCCGCTTAGTGAGAATGTATTTGGAAGGCATTGAGGAAAGCTTGAAGAGATGAGGAAGTTCAGTATTCTTATTTTGTCTCTTGACCCTTGAAGCTGCACTACTTAAAAGAGGAACTTAAACAGAACAGCACTTTCCAAAAATAGGCTCGCTGCTGTGATGCACATCTTACGTCTTAGTTTTTCACTCGTATTTCGTTTGTGATTTTGATTGTACTTTATACTTTAATTTAATTGAGAGTATCACATCAATTTAAAGTACAATTGAAGCATCTCTGGGCACAAAAATTCTAAACAATGGCTGCATTATATGACAATTGAATTTGTCTCTGATTTATTGCACACTATCTGGGCACAATCCTCTGCAAAGTAGCCTACAGTGGACTTAAGATGTGTTCTCATGAATAAACCAAAAGGAGTTTCTTTTTCAATATGAAAAGCAAAATGAAATGTGAGCAAATAAGATAAAATGTAAAAAAAATAGTCTGTTAATCCCCCACCCCAAATACATGCTTTTCTTCCTTTTCTTTTTAGATCAAAGACAAGTTGCTACAACTGACAGAGAAGAGGAGGGAGATGATGGAAAAGTGGGATAGACGCTGGGATTGGCTTCGCTTGTGTGAGTACCGCACAAAGTGGCTCACCTTTGCTCTGTTATATGCAAATGGAATTCTCTCTATATAGAAACGAAAATCCACATCTTCTAATAATTCTAAGTAAGGGGGATTTATGTTTGCCATCATCTGAAAGTCCTGAATATATGTAATATTCCTTTTTGCTTGTTTGTTTGCATTTGTTTTTCCTACAAAAGTGCTAGAGGTGTGTCAGTTTTCTAGAGATGCTTCAGTGGCTGAGGCTTGGCTCATTGCCCAGGAACCCTACCTGTTTAGTGGTGATTATGGCCAAACTGTGGAAGGTGTAGAGAAGCTGTTGAAAAGGCATGAAGCATTTGAGAAATCCACAGCAACATGGCAGGAACGTTTTGCTGCACTAGAACGTCTCACAACAGTAAGTCGTCCATGAGAGGAAGTCCTCCCTCTATTTTTGGAAATTCTTTACCTTTGGGATTGTAGGGTGGACCACAAAAGTTCATGCAACTGGTCTATATATTCCAGCTTCCTGGAAGTGACAGAACAGGAAACTCTGGGGTAGACTTTTTGGGGATTGATATGAAACTTAACATGCTTGATGGCACTGATGGGTGCAAAGGTGATTTAACCTTAGGGTTAAAGGGGAAAGTGAACTGATATATAGACTCATGTATCATGTTGGAAGGCCATGCCTGGAGTAGAAGGAACTGATAATAGCCCTTCATGTCCTTATCATCTAATCATTGTGTGCTTGGAGTATACAACACTTAAAATGATTTGAAAATAAAGCAGTACAGAAGCTAATATCCAAACAGAACAGTAAGGCATATAATGTGTATTAAACATTCCTATAGCAGGTCTGTCAGCTATCCTAGCCCATGTTTTAAAGACTTTTGGAAGGAAGGGAGGGAAGGGAAGGAAGGAAAGACGGGTGGATGGGTGGACAGATAGATCAATTGATCTTTGAGCAAATGTCATTCATTTCACCCCCTCATGAAGTGCTGGGGAGGTGGTAGGGCTTAGATGTGAATAAGTCAGAGATAACGTTGGAGAAACTAAGGAAGAAAAGTTATGAAAATGTGTTTTAAATCCAGGAAACAAAATTCAAACTGACCCTATCTTAATTCCTATGGGCAAAAGAGGGAATGAAAACACAGACATTCAAGATCCTGTGTGAATTTTTGTTGAATCTGTTTTTTGACTGGACTTGCCTCGGAGGGCTAACATGATGTCTGTTGGGCTTCCCTCGAATGAAATATCTTGCCCCTTAAAATGGGATCAGTTGCCTCCCTCCTTATCTTTTGGAAACCTACAAAAGCTTTGTTGTTCCTTTATTAGTATGTCTGGGTGATTGGTAGAGATGTATTACTTTTACTGCACTTATTTTTGTACTCTAACTGTTATAAATTATACTGGCTTTATTACTAATTTCATAATGATGGTATGTTACAAGACAAGTTAGCAGCCTTGACTGAAGATACATAGAAGTAAAGTAAGAAATAAATGACTTTTATAGACAATGCATAATTGATATAGTGGACTTAACACTAATAATTTTTAGAACATAATTAGTCCTTATTTAATAAAATTTATCATAGTCACTGTGGAAAATATGTAAGGCTCTACAATAGAAAACAAGGAAGTTGATAGGGTCAGATTGAACGTCAAATATATAGTAATTAAAAGAAAAAGAATGGAGCAACACTACATGGGAAATGCTGGCTCCCTTAAAAGCTGCTATAAGGAATCTGTGTTTGTATAACCCACTGAAGATAATTTGTTTTGCACCCAGCTTGAATTACTAAGGAAGAGAAAAATTTCAGAGGAGTCTTCGCAGCACAAAGTAGCTAAGACTACGGACCTGGAATTTGACTTTGAATTAGAGCCAGAATGTGAGATCAGGTAAGTTTCCTAGAGATCAGTTGTAGAGTAATCAGCTGCATTTTCATAATTAGTAATAAGATTTTAAAATTACAGTACACAGTACATTTTTTACAATCCATGAAATAGATCTGCTATCTCCCCCTAGTAAACCTAACCACTTAATACTATACAGTTGGAACCATTACCATTCCCCAAAGTTAAAACATGCATATAATATATAGGTTTTAAAAATGCAGCAAAATAATTGATTATTTTCAGTCCACCCTTAGTGATCTTTTTTATCTAGTCTGAAAAAACTGACAAAACAAAACTATAATCTATTTTAAACCCATGCTCTAGCCTGATATCCATTCCCTTCACCCAAAAGTGTGTTTTGGATAGATAGGTGGGAATTCTACTCAGTCTGATCTTTTCTATGATTGTGACTGGTTTTAAATGGAAGAAAAAAATTATGTAATTAATGAGGATTTTATTTTCCTAGTGTACTGTATTTTTTAAAGTAATTATTTGGATGATTGCTGTCTTTTAAAACAAGTTCCACTGCTCATTACAAAAAAATTTATATCACTCCTTTTTTCTTTCTGTAATTTTACTCATGGTTTTGATTGAGTTCTAGATCTTACATGCAATTATAAATGTTTCTTACATAATTAAAGGTTCATACTCCATAAATCTATTTTACTATAGGTAGTCCATGACTTATTACCACAACTGAGTCCAAAACTTCCATTGCTAAGCAAGACAGTTGTTAAGTGAGTTGTGGCACTTTCTACAACCTTTTTTACCACAATTGTTAAGCGAATCACTGCAGTTGTTAAGTGAATCATAATGTTGTTAGATGAATCCAACTTCCTGCATTGACTTTGTTTGTTGGAAGCCAGCTGGGAGGGTTACAAATGGTGGTCACGTGACCCTGGGACAGTGTAACTATCGTAATACATGCCAGTTGCCAAGTGCCCAAATTTTGATCATGTGACCATGGGGATGCTGCAAGGGATGTGACTGTGAAAACTGGCCGTAAGTCACTTTTTTCCGTGCTGTTGTAACTTCAAACAGTCACTAAATGAATGGTTGTAAGTAGAGAACTACCTGTATGCTAGAATTACAGTATATGGATTTTTAAAATTATATTTTATTTACAGCAGGCACCAACATTTTCAACATCAAATGTCTTTATGAAAAGAGAAATTAAGTCAATTATACCGTTTCAGTTTTAACATTTACTTAGAATACACTTTTGTTTGCTACAGGCCCATTGAAAAGGATGGGAAGAAGGAGCTAAGTTTAGAAGATGCCCTTTCCCATGCGGTGGAAGATTCATCACTGGTCAGTTATTACCAGTTTTAATTTATCCTTCCTAGAAAGTTCAGCAGCTTTGATGCAGCCTTTCATATTTATGTTGTATTGTTTTATCCTCTGCTCTTTTGAAATGGTGAAATGGTGCCAATGTGTCTCCTGTTTGAGCAAGAATTTGATACATAACACTATACACAGTGATATTAATTGATTTGAGGACGAAAGACAAATCAGCAGAAAAATCCAAAGAGGAGAAAAAAGGGACAGTAGAATAATCATTTCCCAGTGTTGTTAGGCTGATCTCATGCTGATAAGGCATAAGGTATGGGAGGAACTCTTTTCTTCCATTTGGGGAGTGGAAGGGGGTTGTTCAGGTTTTAAAATAAAAGTGTGGTTGTTTTTTTTAAGATTGCCTCCTAGTGCACTTTTTCTCCTCTTCCTGAATATAAGTTAGGAGAACGGGAGGGCTGTGATCTTGAATCACCGAGTCTAGCCTTTACTTTTGCCCTGGCCTAGACTACATGCGAATGAGTTGTCAAAGCCAGGGAGCAGGCCACCTAGGAGTTGAAAGACACTAAGGTCCTACCACTCCTTGCCCCCTGCACCTTCAACAAATGCAGGGTCCACACAGCAGTAGCAGCAGTAGCTGTAGCATAGGGGAAGCCCAAAGACAGAAAGGATGGGGGGGGGGGGGTTGAAGAAAGGAAGGAACTACTTCTGTGCTCTGCAACTCCCAGGATGGCAGCTGCCTCCATCGGCACCAGACTGGAGCTGCCAGCAGCCTTCTTTCAATTGTGAGTGAATTGAGCAGAGACCAGGCCAGATGATATCTCCCAAGACCGTGGCATGTTCCCTAGCACCTGTTGCTGGCAGCACTCTTTATGAGCCTTTGTGGCAGGAGAGCAGAAGCTGTTGTATGACCATTTTATTTTTTTTTCCAGTTGGTAAAGCCTGGGCGGGGTGGGTGAGTTGGGTGTGTTGGTTCTGGCACCTGAGCTCTCTCATTGGGGGAAGCGGGGTTTTTTGAGAACTTTGTCTTAGTTATACCCCAAAAGGCTCTACAGTACTTACACTCTTCCTCTGCAGCATTGTGCAGAAACAGATTCCAAGATTGGAGATTCCACTCTGCAAGCAAATAGCATTATGAGATTATGAGATAATGCAAGATAATGCAAGCACTGCATTATGAGATCTTTCCTAGCTATATCCCTATAGCAGACAGCTGCCTTTCCCAACTATTGAATGGACAGAACTTTTTACTCATCTGAACTGGCAAAAAAAAAAGGCTACCAGCAGCATATACAGCTCCCATTGCCACTCTCTGTCCTGATTCTGTTGTTTCTGTTTCAAGTCCCTCCAAGATACAAAAAAGCCTAACAGATTTTATGCATCTTAAGGTTGGCTGCCTTTGGACACTAACAAAGCAAGGGGGGAACTAATATTTTATCACAGTATAGCTGGGAATGACTTAAGAGTGTCTGGCTCATGGATTGGGAAAAAGATTAAGACAATGCCAAGGAACATGACAGACAAAAGAGCTTGCTAGACCCTGTTTATGCAATGGTTAATGGAGGGAAATGACCCATTGTCTCTGGTTTAGACTAGGAATCATTGAATTTATTTTCTTTAGTCCAGTTGTGATGTGTATTATTACTTTAAACCTACATTGTTATCTTTTATAATCTGAAATGTCATTTATTTGAAATTCTTTACTGTCTGCATTTGCTACCATCCTTTCTGGCCCCTTGTTTTCGTACAGTTTTTTATATCATTATTTCTTTTGTAATTATAATTTTTAATAAGATATTGTGTTTTATAGTAATCTTAAGTTTATAGCCTTTAGTCCTTTTCATAGTTGGGTGGGAAAAATCTCATTAATTGAAAAAATTTTGAGCCAATGGAAGACTGTTAAAGGAAGAGAGAGACATGTGATTCTCCTGTATATATTCATAGTAAACTTCTGAATTATTGTGGGGATTTTTCCAGGAACATATCTTCTGGAGGTCCCAGGGAACTATTGGGAAGAAGGAAAAGATAAATATAGTCTCTCCTTTTCTTCTGTTATCCATAGGTTCAGTTGGAAAGGCACAACTGTATTTAACTGATACTGTTTTGCTGAGAAGGAAAAAAAATGACATTTTCAGCCGTCCAAGTCAAAACATTTAACATCTACATAAAACCATACATTATGATATGTATAGAATCAGAGTTCTTGGCATATCTTTCAGACTCCTTTTCAGGAGTATTCTGGAGAGCCCTGTTGCATTATCAACTAGGAAGGTCAACATCCTTCACCAACAGTTTCAAAGGATATCTGTCACGTTTACCTACAAATGTAACATTTGATAGTTATTACGAACCTACACTGGAATTCAACAGTGTAAACTGTCAAAAGAAGAATATATCCATTCTTAATTTAATCGGTGATCACTTTCTTTAGAGTAATTCTCGAGACACTTTCCTCTTTGCAGGCCTGATCCTGAGCTGTATATGCAGCCCAAGAAGCCTTGGCTTCCAAGTGATTTTATTTAGCCCAGCTGTGTCAAAACGAAAAAATGCAGAAATATTCATCACCCGATCTTCCTGCTGGTCCTGTGAAGTTTTCCTGTTTCCTTCCCACAGTTTTGAAGGCTTTATGGATCACGAATTGAAACTTTAACTGGAAAATCCCTTGCAACCAGAAGAAAGGGGCTTTATTTTTTTTATACATTTGGAAACCATTTGTAAAAGATCTATAGTGTGTAAGGACTTTGAATCAAATCAAATACCCCATCAGAATATTTTATAATTATTTTTTACTTGCTTAATTATTTTTTACCTGCTTTCTCTCCTTTCTAAATTTTCGTAAGCAGTCAAGATAGGCGTGTGAGTTCTCAACATGGGAATCTTAAAATAAAAGATACTCAGTTTATAACAACAGGCATTGTTTTGGAGATAGTGACTTACTCTTAAGCCACTTCTCCAAGTCTGGTATCCATTTTAAAACTATTTTTCCCTAGAAGGCAAGCCGTGAGGATATCAGTTGTAAATATATACAAAGAGAAAGTATATATCCTCATGCTAGAAGTTAAATCTGAAGACCCTTATTACTCAACAGAGGGTGGGGCTATGTTTTTATACCTCTGCTTTCTTGCCCACCACTCCGTTCAGGCCTTTCTGAGATAGCTCATGTCTTCCAAACCAGAGTGGAGAATGAAGTTTAATTGAGAGCATCAGAAAGGTTGTAAACATAGCATCTGCAAATTTCACAGTTGTTGTTGGTTGTTGTTGTTTTTTGTGTGTCAAATGGAAGAATTGTTTCCCCATCATCACATATAGGATCAGAGACCAAATGGAGAAAAAAAATTACAGAGCACAGTGACATGGCCTGGAACAGGGGTAGTTTCATTTCAATACCCTATCCTAATTATATATCTGAAATCTCCCTCCCTATTTTATATTGAACCATCACAACTGTGATGAGTGGGAGGTCTCCAGAATCCAATACAGCAAAACCTGAAGGATGTGTTCCTAGATTGGGAAATATTAGATCATGCCAATATCCATCATGCCTGTTGCCTTGTAGCATGGAAGAAGAAGTAGCTGTTCTTGTGGGGAAAAAAACAATTAACAAATTCTACGATTTCCCTTTCCTATAACAGTTTGTGCAATATGGTAGTAGATGAAAGTCAACAACAGGTTAAATTGGGAAAATTAAGAGCATTATTTCACCTTGCAGTCAGAGCTTCCATGCATCTCCATGAATTGTACAAATCCTATTTTGAGTGTTTAAAGTATGTTTGAAAAATAATTTTTAATTGAAAGGAATTTTTATTTTAAATCGGAACCATCAAGAGGAAAATGATTTGGGCCAAAAATAATTGAAAAGAAACTATTGTAACTGGTTTGGGATGTTTAGGGATGGTGTGCAAATTAGTTCAGTAATCTATTTGCATGATACACTATTGGATTGTCTTCTGTGAAACCCACATTCCAAAAATTATTTATAGATGTAAATATATGCATATAAAGATATCTATACAAACTTCACACAATTGTATGCCTTGTAGGGCTATTGTGTCTCTTGAAAATACACTGGAATAATTTGTTAATAAGAATAGTATCCTCGCATCTATAGAAAAAACAGAATTTATTCTATAGATGGAAGAGGAAAAGAAGGTAGAATTCATAGCTAATGCCCTTTCCTCACTAAGGATGTGCATTAACCAGTTATCCCTGAGGCCATATAAAATCTGTCTTCATTACTGTTGACACAAAGATGGTTGGGTGACACTATAATATACTATAAATGTCCAGCAAAGAAATAGCCTAACACCAAGTTCTTAGACATTTATCAAATCAAATCAAATCAAATCAAATTTATTCATCATATACATATACATGCATAGTATGAAATGCAGTGAAATGTGTTTTCAATCCTCGCGAGGTAGTAGGCAAAGGGGGTAGTATAGAAAGGGAGGGAGATTATGGAGTGGTTAAGAGAGGTAGATTATTTAAGAGGTAGTTTAGAAATTATTAGTTATTATTATTTAGTGTGTGATCTTAGTATATTGCTGGTTTCTCTTGGAAAAAATGCACACATTTTTATGCTTGCATATAAAAAGAAGAAAAGGACCATGAGCTGACTGTACCATTTCTTTAAAATGTTTGGAAAAACATTCATAATATTGATTTTTAGATAACATTGCATCTGCTTTAGAGACACATTTCTACTCAAAGTAGAATGGATGAATTGTTTAAATTATTTCTATTTATTTATCAAATTTATACAAAGTGAGTCTGGGCAGCATTTATTTATTGTATTTTTTATTTTATTAAGATTTATATACCGCCCCCTCTCCCAAGGGAGTCGGGGTGGTGCACAGCCAGATAAAAAACACATACATCAACAATCTAAAAACCAATTAAAATAATTACATGAGGCTGATAAAAATTAAAAACAGTTAAATTTGACGTTTAAAATCGACAATTAAAATAAATAAAATTTAAATTTAAGAAAAATTTAAAATTACAAAGCAAAACAATTTAAAATTTAAACCCTGAGGTATCAGGCCAGACCAGCTAGCTGGAAGAGATGGGTTTTTAACCTACGACGGAAGGCTCGGAGGTCAGTAATGGTCAGGGGGGAGTTCATTCCATAAAGCTTGTACCCTCGGGGCTGTCAAGTGACATCGGCCTGACAGTGGAACCCCGAGGAGGCCTGCCCTGTGGGAGCACACCGGTCGGTTGGAGGCTGATGGTGGCAACAGGTGGTTCCGTAAGTACCCGGAGCCATGGAGCGCTTTAAAGGTGAGTACCAACACCTTGAATCGCATCCGGAAGGCCACAGGAAGCCAGTGCAGGTCGCGCAGGAAAGGTGCAACCTGGGAGCTCTGAGAAGTTCCCATAATTGCCCACGCGGCCGCATTCTGCACTAACTGCAACCTCCGGATGCTCTTCAAGGGGAGCCCCATGTAGAGAGCATTGGCATAGTCTAGACGGGAGGTCACAAGGGCAGAAGTGACTGTGCGAAAAGTGCCCCGATCCAGAAAGGGCCGCAACTGGGCAATCCTACGGACCTGGTAGAAGGCCTCCCTGGAGACGGCTGCAATATGTTCTTCCAATGACAGCTGTGCATCCAGGAGGACACCCAAGTTGCGAGCCCTCTCAGTGGGACAACATTTCGCCCCCCACGGCCAGCGATAGAGTAAGCTGGCTGTACCTGAGCACAGGAAAGCACAGCCACTCGATCTTGGCTGGGTTGAGCTGGAGTCTGTTTTGACCCATCCAACTCCACATGTCCTCCAGGCAATGGCCCATCACTTCGACGGCCTCATTGGGGTGGCTTGGGGTGGAGATATACAGCTGTGTATCATCAGCATATTGATGGAAACTCACCCCAAAGCCACGGATGATCTCACCCAGCGGTTTCATATAGATGTTAAACAGCAGGGGGGAGATCACCGACCCCTGAGGCACCCCACATACTAGGGGCCTCGAGGTCGATCTCTGCCCCCCCAATATAAATTGCGAGCGGCCGGAGAGGAAAGAGGAGAACCTCCGCAACACGGTACCCCCACTCCCAACCCCTCCAGCTGCTGCAATAAGATACTGTGGTGGACAGTATCAAAAGCCACTGAGAGGTCTAATAGGACCAGGACAGAGGAGTGACCCCTGTCCCGAGCCCTCCAGAGATCATCCACCAACACGACCAAGGCCGTCTCCGTGCTGAAACCAGGCCTGAAGCCCGATTGGAGGTATAAACCAATCATTAAAATATAAAAAATATATAAGGCATAAGAGAGAGTGAATGTTAAACGCAGTAGCATAGCAATAGCACTTAGACTTAAATATCACTTCACAGTGCTTCACAGCCATCTCTAAGCAGTTTACAGAGTCATCATATTGATCCCAACAATCTGGGTCCTCATTTTACCAACCTTTGAAGGATGGAAAGCTGAGTCAACCTTGAGCCTCTCAGAATTGAACACCTGGAGTGAGCAGTGAGTTAGCTTGCAGTACTGCATTCTAACCACTGTGCCACCACAGCTCATAGTAGGGGAGCCATCTTAGGATTTCACTGGTCCCTTGAGATTTTCAGTCTTGATGATACAACCAGATCTTAAGAAACCTCCGGAATATTGACAGGGATAAAGCTAACCTCACTTTAGGGGAGAGAATATTCTATAAGATAGGTGTCACAGGAAAGAAAACCCACCTCCTGGAATTGGTACCTACAACATGCCTTCTCTACCAGATCTGATGGGAGGAGTAAATATAATTAGAATGAAGCTGCCTTCAGATAACTCAACCCCATGCTATGAAGGCTTTAAATGTTAAAACCAGCAAATTAATGGAAACCAGAAGCAAACTAGCAACCTGTGAAGTTACAGAACAGAGGTGTGATGTGCTACTCTAGAAGCACAGATAACTTTCTACACCACTGCATTCTGAAGCTGAAGCTTCTGGATACTCTTCAAGAGCAATCTCATATAGGGCATGTTACAATACTCCAGGAGGTGACTAGAGCATGACTGTTAGCAGAGGGCCCCCTCCCAAAGCCAGGAACCAGCACAACTGATGCACAACCTGAAGCAGTGTGAAGAAATTCCTAGTTTCTATTGACAATGCAGGTGGTTAATGCAGGACCTTGCCCACTTCCTTGGGTTTGACAAGTTCAAACAGTCTCCAGATAACCAGACAAGTCTCCTCCACCTCTCCGGATCAGGTGTATCCTTCGGACCTGTAACAAGGCCATGTCTAACTCCAAGTGGATCCAAGCAACTTTGACAGATGCTAAATAGATTCTTCCACATGCCTCTGTAAGAAGTTCTCTGAGCCCCTCAGCGCGTGGGGGCTCATGCTACTCTAAACAGGGACACAAGATTGCTATCTGTTGATGAAATAAGGGCAGAGCAGTGCAGATAATCCTCGACTTACAACCACAATAGGGCCCAATTCCTATCATTCAATGAGACATTTGTTAAGTGAGTTTTGCCCCACTTTATGACCTTTCTTGCCACACTTGTTAAGTGAATCCCTGCAGTTGATAAGTCAGAAACCTGATTGCTAAATGAATTGGCTTCTCCGTTGACTTTGCTTGTTAGAAGGCTGCAAAGGGGGATCAGATGACCCTGGGACACTGCAACCACCATAAAGATGAACCAGTTGCCAAGTATCACATGGTCATAGGAATGCTGCAAAGGTCATAACTATGAAAAATGGTTATAACTCACATGCGATTGTAACTTTGAACGGTAACTAGATGAACTGTTCTAAGTTGAGGTCTACCTGTACTGGGGCTTTGCTGCCCTTACAGCCCTGAGGTAGGCCCTTACAGCAGCTCTAATCCACTTTGGTGGAGTTCATACCTTGCTGAGCACCAACAACATTCTCAATGTCTTCTCATTTCATCTCCTTCAATTCATCCATAAGCCATGGGGAGTGAGGGGTTCCATGAAAGAGGGGATGAGGTTGCGTGGGTGTGATTTGATCCAAAGCCTCACTCATTCCCTTATTATGTGGTGGCCAAGGCCAGATGGACTGTGTACCCAGACACCTTGGCATTCACAGCAGGGGCGTAGCCAGAGGGGTAGCCAGTGCCACCTCTAAAAATGTCCTTGCCACCCCTCTAAAGACGGCAACAGGGA
>JAEANM010002900.1:0-23408 GCA_017656035.1 Myanophis thanlyinensis | reverse complement strand
AAAATAAGATATATATGCAGTGTGCATAGGAATTTGTTCATAGTTTTTTTTTTTAACTATAGTCCGGCCCTCCAACGATCTGAGGGACCGTGAACTGGCCCCCTGTTTAAAAAGTTTGAGGACCCCTGCTTTAGAACAATGTTTCCCAGATCTGGCAACTTTAAGATGTGTTGATTTCAACTCCCAGAATTACCCTTACCAGCATGTTGGCTAGGAGGTTCTAAGAGCTGAAGC
Organism: Myanophis thanlyinensis; assembly: GCA_017656035.1. NCBI lineage: Eukaryota > Metazoa > Chordata > Lepidosauria > Squamata > Homalopsidae > Myanophis > Myanophis thanlyinensis. The sequence goes on along the minus strand of JAEANM010002900.1, from coordinate 23,174 downwards.
CCACACATCTTAAAGTTGTCAGGGTTGGGAAACTCCACCTTGGAAGAATACAGTTCAGTTTTGGAATAGACTTTGGTGGAAAATTGCAATTGCTAATTAACCTATGACTACGCATGGCATGAAAATAAATTTTAACAAATTATCCATGGTAGAAAAGTAACTTTGATTTTAAATGGAAGCGCATATCAATCATCTTGAAAAAATTATCTTTTTTTAGCTAACATAACAGATCATATAATCATGCCAAAAGTGTCTTTTTAAAAAGAACCTCAATAGTTCATTTAATAAAATATAACCTCAGCATTTGTTTTATAAAGTTATTTCCTCTTATGTAACATAGGTCCTGAGTCTGTTGCTTTTGATGGAAATTTTTGGCAGAAATGTTGACAACTCAGTTAAGTTCAAAAACTGCACATATAAACACACTTAATCTGCTTACAGAATTAACTACTGCTCTGAATTCTCCAAATCTGGATATAAATTGTGGGCTACATTCATATCACACATTAAACTGCAAAAAAAAAAAAAAAGTCCATCAAAGTTAACACTAACCAAGATTAACATGTTGTATGAATGCAGCTATTCAATCTTTTACTCACTTGGCTAAGGGTGTTATGTAAATATAGCTGAAACAGAATTTTTGTTGTGGGAGAAGAGTTAAAGTTGAATGCTCAACGTCTCTATTTTAAAGAAGAGACATTATGTACAGCTTTGCTCAACTGTTCAAATAATGGGACTTTCCTTCTTTGCCTCCCTTCAGAAAGCAGCAATCCCACATCTGCTTCATAGGACTCTGACTTCCTGAGCATAGCTGGGATGCAAGGAAAACTCTAGGCTCCTATCCCATCCCATCCATTACTTAGATCCCCATCCAAACTATTTTTAGAAGGCATATTGTTAATAGAGAAAATGAAAGAAGGAACACATGTCATAATTCTTATCCACTAACCTTGATCACAGAAGAGGCCACCCCAGCCTTCATTACATGAGCATTCCCCTGGTTTTGTACATGTACCATGACGACAGCCCACATGAGGAATGCATTCATCACAATAGCGGCCTCGCCAACCATTACGACAACTGGAAAGAAATTGAGAAGTTTTAAGATACCTGCAACAAGATTTAGTCCCAAGAAAGACAAAGTTTTATGAATCACCATTCACCACAAGGGGAAAAAAGATTGGGATTTATACTTGAATTTTGGCTCTCAAGTGGAATACTTACATGCATTCTCCTGGATTTCTGCAAAATCCATTTTTTTCTGAACACCCAGCTAAACAGATGGCTACAAAAAAACAAAAGATCAAAAACTTAATTCAAGGACGACTTTAATGCATTTGAAAATATATTTAATTTATATTCTGTTCTTTTCTCTGTGAACTTAATAGAATTTGTCCTCCCCCCACTTTTCATTTTTATAATAACTCTGAAGAGTCAGTGGCTGAGTAAAGATATGATTTGTAGATTTATCCTTGGGGAAAATAATTGGGGGTGGGTACTGTGGTTTGCGCTAAAATGGAAGTCCCAAAGGTGCTTCTCAAAGGCAGCTGGATTTTCTTTTGTTTTTTTTCCCTTGAAAATGGTTCACTTTTCATCCAAGCTTCTTTGTTCCTGGAATATTACTATACTGTGCTTAAAATTATGTCTGTCATCATAGAGTGGTCAAACAGATTTGTTCTACATCAAACTGCATATTTACATGCAGATTGTAAACCCTACACTGCATTTGATTTTTCTGTAAAGATATCTTCAAAGTACAGCACCTGTATTGCTAGTAAATAAAGATTTCCTTCAGCCCTGAGACCATATTGTTTTCACAACAAACATTTCCTCAACCCAGCTAAGTAGAACCTGGTTGTAAAGTCTAAAATTTCAGCAACAGCAGCCACTAGCTTTAAAGGACTGCTGAGGACTGCCCACTTAGACTTCAGCTCTAAATCTAAATATTTTTAGCAATCAAAGCGAAAATGCCCAAGTATAACTGCTAGTCTTTTCCTATCGTAAAGCTGTCCTTTTGGTTGGGAATATTTAGAAACAGCTTACATATCTCCCTGTAGAAAATATCAACAGTGTTAACTGCAATGCAATAGAACATCCTGCATGGTTGAATCCAAATACCTTCTTATCCCCAGTGAAACTCCTTCAAGCCTCTCAAAGGTGCTTTTTCAAAAGGCAATTGGACTTTTCATTGAGGACCTTTCATTAAGGAAGAAGAAAGCATTTGGCTTCTCATCCAAGAAGCTTCATCAGTTGTGATGGTGGAGGATAGCAATAGCAATAGCACTTAAGTTATATGGACTTAACACTTAGACCAAGTAAGTCCTCGACTTACAATGGTTCATTTAGTGACCGCTCAGTTACAATGGTCCTGAAAAATGCGACTTATGACCATTTTTCACCGTTACAGTCTTTGCAGCATCCCCATGATCATGTGATCAAAATTCAGGTCCTTGGCACCTGATTCATATTTATGACGGTTGCTGTGTCCCAATGGTCATGTGATCAACTTTTGCGGCCTTCTGACAAGCAAAACCAATGGGGAAGCCAGATTCACTTAACAGCCACGTTAATAAGTTAACAATTGTAGTGATTCACTTAACAAATGTGGCAAGAAAAGCCGTAAAATGGGGCAAAATTCACTTAACCAATGTCTCGCCTAACAAAAGAAATTGTGGCCTCTATTGTGGTCACAAGTTGAGGACCTGTAGACTTATATGGATTTAGCTCTTAGGCAATAGATGGATCTGACCTAAGGACAGATCAGTATCTGTCCTTCCATCCTCCATCATCACAGCTGATGGAGCTTCTTGGATGAGAAGCCAAACCTTTCCTCTTAAACGGATTGAACAGATTAACAGAGTTGGAAGGGACCTTGCAGGTCCTCTAGTCTAGCCCAACCCCCCACTCCCCCAAAACAGGAGACTCTAGTCATTTCTTACAGGTGGGTTCTTCCTCAAGGAAAAAAAAAAAGAGTCCAGTTGCCTTTTGAGAAAGCGCCTTTGAGACAATTATGATTTGGGTGGCCGAGAATCTCCACAGCCATCCTTCCAGCCACCATAACGGTCAGAGTGAAAAATCCCCTCGCCCCGCGCGCGCGCGCGCTTCCCTGGCGACCGACAGCAGGCAGTCCGCGCTTTCTTCCTCCCCTCCCCCCTCCTTCCCGCAAGGCGCGCGCCCTCCGTTCTCTGCACGCGCTGACGGCGGCGGAGTTATAGGCGCACGCAAGCACTAGGGGGAGCTCTTTCTCCTTGCCTGGCGCTTCCCTCCTGCGAACCTTCCATCGGCGAACCGGGGAGCGGAAAGTTACTCACCGTCCGTGCAGTAGTTTCCAGTCCAGCCCGCCCTGCAGATGAAGCGGCCGTCGGGTTGGCAAATGTAGTGTCCGAAGTGGTCGTCTCGACTCCTGCAGATACGAGAGCAGTTGTCTCCGTAGTAGTGGTCGTTGCAGATCACTCGGTAGGAATAGCTGAGCTTGGAGCGCTGGTTGCTCTGCTCGTCTTGGGACCAATCCTCTCCCACCGCCAGCGAGCGCTGGATCGCCATTTGGCTGATGAGCCATTTCCGAGCTGGGATCTCGGAGCCTGCGAAGGATACTACGGGGTTAGGCCTTTACACATTGGTCATCTGTAATAGGGGGTCTCCAACCTTGGCAACTTTAAGACTTGTGGACCTCAACTCCCAGAATTCCTCAGCCAGCAAAGTTAAAGTCTTATATTTGCTAAGGGTGGAGACCCCTGATCTCTCCCTTCCAGGATACGCCGCTTTCCACCAATTTTCCATCTTTCACTTGTAGCAGATGTTCCAAACTCTTCGGTATTTCTCCCACCCTGATCCCTAGGAGGACATTCGACCAGGAGTATCTTTACCAGCTGCATCACAGGCAGCAGTACAAGAGGAAATTATCCCTACATTCTCCACGCTGAGAGTTGCTTCTCTGGTTTAACTTCTCCCCTGTGGAAGTTAGTTGTAGCAGCTCTTCCAGTAACAATTCCCCTCAGAATTCCCCCATAAGGCACCCAATGGCTCCGCAGCAGCTTTACTAGTATAGTGGAGCTGTTCTGCCATTAAACAGTGTGCATGTTTCAAGAGCTGGGAAGGGTGTGTGTGAAGCAGTGCAAAATCTAGCGTCGTGCTAATAGAAAACAGTGAACCTCCATTAAAAATGCTAATGCCAACCCAGTTCCTTTTGTCCTTTCCCTTGATGAACAACATATGGTGGGACAGCCTTAGTCATATTACATCATCCTGACAATGTGCTCTAACACATTGTTTTAATTTGTTAAAACTATTTCCCAATTATACTTCGCCTTGTATGCCTTCTCCAGGGTCATTTCTAACACTCCCCTAGTGTTCGCCCTGATTTTATGCAACATGCTCCTTAAGTTGATGCCTTCGGGTTTGTTTGTTTTTTAAAGTTTTCCAAACGGGATATCTAATATAATTTAAAATGAAGAGTCTGAAATCCTGGTTATCCAATACTTGTGATTTCCAAATAAAAATAATCAACCGGTTTATCCCTGACAGTTGTGGGAAAACGCTATCATTGTGATTAAATTCCAAGGGTGGGGAAACACTTCAAGCAACAGTAGTCTGTAAAATAACATTTGTTCACACAGAAATGTATAAAATTCCTGAAATAAATAGGACTCAGCTATTTGGTTGCAGTTATTTTACAGAAAGGAATAGAGTGTTCCCCTACTCCTTTAAAAAAAATAAAGCCGGTATTTTAAATTGCCTTTACTATCCACTTTTCTCGGAGACGCTTTCAAAATAAGAGCTGCTGTTGAAATATCCTTTTCCTTTATGTCAGAAAAACATCCCAAAGCCATTATTCCTTTTCCAAAGGGCGGAATTTGAAAAAGGTGTAAAATACAGGAAAAGGCAGTCAGGACTTCTTGGCAGCCTTGTCGTTTTCTCACCAAAGAGCTCCTTTCTTTCCCACGCCAAAAATAAACGGGAGGAAACACAATTGTGTGGAGATTAAGTCGAGGACAAAAATCAAAGCAAAAGCGATCAAGATGTAGGGAAAACAGCTCTGGCTTGCAAACTAAAAGCAAGCACCAAACCGATATCCTAAAATTCTGTGTGCACTCAGATGTATTTCTTTAGCTTTGGTGACAACCGTTTTGGAACAATACCCAAAAAATTAGCTATTTTCTGGGAGTTGTTTTAAATATACAGTAAAGTAAGGCAGCGCACGGCCTCCCCCTAGCGACCGCCGAGAGACATAAGGTATTCACCTGTTGGACGATAACCTTCAGGGGCATGCCAGGCTTCAATAATCAGCGAGAAAGTTCCCTGTTGGATGAAAAGAAGCAATGAGCGAAAGCGGCGAATGGAGGGGATCGGAAAGAGGCTGCAGGGCTTCGGGAACCCAACCGTCGCTAACCATTTGCAAGTTCTCTGACGGCAGGCCAGTCTTTCTCTCCACAGTCCCGGGATGCGCGCTGCGACTGCCGTTCCCGTTTTTACATTTCGCTCGATTTAAACAACCCACCTATTGCTAAATGCTTTTGCAACGGCGGCAAAATTGCAAAAGGACGCGGAGCGAAGGCAAGAACCGCAGCGGCGTGCCTTTGCCTCTTGGGGCAGCCGAGCAGCGCCCTCCCCCCACTTTAGCTTTCACCCTCCTCCTCCTCCTCCTCCCCGTTCCAGGTCTCTTGGAGGTGAGCGCTCACCGGCCAGGTAAAATTAAACGGCAACTTGATGGGACTGCCGAAGCCCTCCGTCTCTTTGATGGCGAAAGAGTTGGTTCCCAGCACCGGGGTGGTGAGGCTCCCGAAAGTACAGGCGCCCGGGGAGATAACCGCCTGAAAGTGCTTCAAGCAAACGCGAAAGAAGGTCCTGCAGCCGGCATTGCACGGCTCTCCGCTGGCCAGGAAACCCTGCCCGTTGACGAACTCGCGCAGCTCCAGCTGGAAGACGCCGGAGCCGCTGACCCGCTGCACAAAGGGGAGAGAGACACAAAAGAGCCCGGTCAGAGCTTTCCCCCGCCGGCCGAGCCTTCGCGCCGCCTCCCTCTCCCCTCTCCACCCCCCCGCCCCCCCAAAACAAGCCTCGCCGCCGGCTGAGCCATTACCTGCAGCGGGAGAGCCAGAGCCAGCGCCAAGCCCAAGAGACGCAAGGCGGCCATCCTTTCTCGGGTGCTCACGGAAACTGACGGTGTCCAACCTTCTGCTGCTGCTGCTGCTGCTGCTGCTCTGGTTGGGCCGGACTTGGCGTCCTCGCCTAGTATTCCTCGGGGGGCGGGGGTGTGTGCAGGGATGCGCTTCTGGCCTCGGCCCCAAAGTCGTCGCCCGCAGGTCACCCGGTGCAGCGCAAACTTCGGAGAGGAGAGCAGTCGGGTATAATCCAGCACTTGAAGCCAGCCGCGGGGGGAGGGGGCAGATCTTCGACGGCCGCTTTTCGATACACTCCAGAGGCGTGCAAGAGGCGAGGCGAGGCGAGGCGAGGCGGTGGGGTCCCCGGGGCCGCGGCGTGCTGGTACTAGTAGCTTTTTCCCGACCTCGCCGCGCTCGCTCAGCAAGTAGGCAAGTCGCTTCCTTTCAGCTGCATATATAGCTGTGCAAGCTCATTATGTAAACTGCCAGTCAGACTCCGGAGATCCCTCCCACTTTTTCATCTTTCTGAAATTGGAATCAAGTGTGGCCTCCGAGCCCGCAGGTCCAGAATGCCCGCGGGTGGCCGGTAGACTCGCCCACCCCCTCTACCCCAGAGGAACCCAGTTTGGTCGTTCGCCAGCCCAGCCTTCGTGGGCTTCCTCCTCTTGAGGCTGGCTACTGGGGGAGGGAGGAAAAACCGGCCAAGGACAGAGATGCGGGGGTGGGAGGGGGGAGAGAGAAGCATGGGTTAATGAGGTCTTGCCTGTCCCTGTTCCGTTTCCCCTGAAAGTGGATACATTTGGAACTATAGTACGATTCCAACAGGATATATGCGTCTCTACCTGTAGGTGCAGCGCCCGCGCCCAACACCCCTGCTTAGAAGAAACTAAGCTGGTTCCTGAGAAACTGAAAGGGCAGTTTATTGACTGCTTTCGTTGTTTCGACAGTTATGTGAGGAAGACGCCCTACCTGCCCTGCACGCATTGGCCGAACTCCTGGGGGCTTCCTTACTCTTTAGCAGCTCAACGCTGCTGGCCGCGAAAGGAGCTCTACAACTGCGCGTTCTCCTCTCCGGATGGAAATTGGCAAACGAAGCGAGGCTTGTCCTGCAAGCGCTTGGCAACCCTTCTGAAGCGTTTGCGGGAGGAGCGGGTGGGGGGGGGAATTGAGTGCCGCTTCCAAAGCCCCCTTCCCTGGCGTGGGAAGCTCATTTCGCACAGGCCGCGACAATTAGAAAGAAAAAAGAGCAGGTGAAATGCGATGGCTTGGCTTCCTTGGGAGAGAAGAAGCCATGGACGGGCGCCCGCCCTAGGAGGTAGCAGCGGCATCCCTGCCCGGGTGAAAACAACAGGGTGAGGCTGAGCCCGCAGCCCTCCCTCTGGCTCGTGCGAAACCGACCTGGGAGGCTCAGCCCGTCTCCTGGCTGCAGGCTGCCAGCAAAGCCCCTTGGTCTGCCTGCAACGTGTGCTTTATTGTTGAGTCGCGTGTCCCTCATTAAAGCCAAGCACAGAGAAAGCCTTTCATGTGGCTTTTATTTCAGCTTGTTGTTAAATAGGGAGGGGGTGAGGAACAGAGAAGATAAACCTTCAGCTGTATGGTAATGAGGTTTTGTCACCTTTCTGCCAGGCCCCGTTCAAGAAGGTTCATCGGGCCCTTCCTAGTTAAAAAACAAGTGAAATAACTAGTTGGCGCGTTCTTTCTTTAGCTTGAATGGCTGATTGGCAAACAACCTTGAGCGAATACTCTTTTCTATTTCGAGTCGAGCAAACACAAACGGGGAAGTTGGACGCCTGCCTTCAGCCGGGAGACCCCAGTCTTAAGAGCGGAGCCTGGCAACTTTGGTGAGGAACGGTCGCACACCAGCCCCTGGGAGAACCAAGGGCAAAATACAGGATATGGTGGACACTCGGGAAGGGTAAAATTTGGGCAAGCCAGATGGCTGCTGGTAGGAGGCGGAATCATGTTGTCAATTTTCTGCTCCTGCTGATCTGAGGCGACTCGGAAGGGTATTTTTCTAAAGCCTTGTCCGTAAAGTGCTGAACGTCTGCCAAACGAGTCGTGGCATATACATTTAATAAACAACAACAAATGGCGTTGTCATCCAACGGAGGCAGCGCCACACTTTGCAAGGATTTTCTGGGAGGCAGGATTCCCCCTGTGCACTGAGTTCGTGGCCTCCTTTATCTTTAAACGCTTGGGGCCACCACTTTATCGAACACCTCCCCGGTCCCCCACCCCACGTTCCTTCCTATTCTCTTTGAGAACTCCTGGCCAAGCGACCCTGCCTTTGGGACCGAAGAGCAAAGGCATGGGGCTCGGGGAAAAGGGAGGGGGAGGGGGGAGGGGGAGGGGAAAGACGCGAAAAATGCGGCACGCGCACTTGACTTGATCGCTGGTTTTTTAAAAAAAAACACACACACCCGGGGGCTGCCTCGAAAGCCCTTGCCAAGGTCCTCGGAGGCAAACCAGCGCCATTGACAGTTTCGGAGCCTTCTTCTAATCTAGAGGAGAAGTAGTTGATAAGGAGTAAAGGCTGGTGGAAATGGGGGTCCTCCGGCGTCTGGCAGGCCGAGAACCGGTGTTGCTTTGCTAGCTTCCCTCCTCCCTCAACTGTCAAAACCGCTGCGAAGAGCTCCGGCACTGAATAAAACGAGAGGCCAGATAGCATCAGTGCTGATAGATGGTAATGAGTTCCCAGCCCAGGGGAACAGAAGGGGCGGCGAGGCTCTTTAATTCATGATTGAAAGGCTAGCTGGGCACGACGGGCTCCAGCAGATGTTAGTATGTATGTGTGTGTTTTGATTTTTTGACTTGGCTCGGAGGTTTATTAGGCTAACCAGAGCCACCTCGCGCGGCCACTTGGTCCAGGCGCCATCTGGCACAAGCTGGGCGGCGTGCGGGATACAGGAGCAGGGCATCGGCCGGGCGCTGCAGAGCCACAGGCAGCATCTACCATATGGAGTCGCTCTATTCTCTTGGGCTAATGTAGGTTACAGCCGGAGCTCCTTTGGCGCGAGACTCGGCCAAACCTCCTTCCACCCTGCATGCAAGCCAGGTCCCGCGGGACGGAGTTTCTTTTCACCTGCCGTTCGCGCACTTCCCGCGCGCCCTCCATCCAAATATTAAGGCGTGGGCAGCGCCCGACCCCGCCCTCCTTCCTACTCCGGGGATGGCTTTTTCTCCCCCCCCCCCTGTCCCAGAATGACTTATTGGAGCACGGCACGCGCATCCCTCCTCTTCCTGGTAGTAGTAAGCAGATGTGAAATAATCTTGAAAGTCGCGGGCATATATACTGTTGTGATTGTAGCTATTAAAGCGGCTGCAGTAAAATAATAAACAAGAAGTAGAACAGACCATCTGTTTTGTGTTTGCGAAGAAAAAATAAAGGAAGGCAGAAAATGCAAAAAAAAAAGGGGGGCAGCTGCCGATCTGAAACGTCGCAGAAAAGTTTGCAGGAGTCTCCTTTCCGCATTTCTGTCTCTTTACCTGGCTGTTTGTTATCAACCATATGGGAAGCACCGTGTATTGTAGTTTCAGACGTTTCACTGGCTTGTCAGAATCCAAGGTCGCTCTGGGTAGAGTCACTCAGCTACTTCTGATTCTGCAATTCTTAACAGAGACTAGAAATCTATCTGGCCATTGTGTGCATCTAATTAATTAATTACATTTAATTAAATATAAACCATGTCCAGAGATATTTAACAGACCTATAACATAATCTACATTATACTTGCAAATATATATACATATTATATATTTGCATATAACATTTATATTTGCATATAAACAACTATTCTGAAGTGGGGGCAGAGGGATTTATCTGCTCCTGGATTATGTATCTATAACACAATCTTTAAAAGTCTTCAGTGAGAGAAGTTTTTTCCTCCTGCTTTTTTCCTTTATTTTATACAATTTTCTTTAAACATATGCTCCCTTCATGAGGGAAATCACAATTATTACTATGCTTTGAAAAAAAAATGAATGTATCTGATTAATTGGTATCCTAAACAGTGCAACCCTTGATATAGCTTTGTTATGTGTCCACTCAACATAGTGGGGTTTCATTGGATTTGCACTTGAGTACATGATGGGAATTTTAATTTTAAAAGATTTTCTAGCACCGTGATTGGCTAGATTGGGATAGTAGAAATGAATAAAGAGTAAATCCAGTACTGAGCATTCCTTTAGAATTTTTTATTTCAGGAATGTTTCATTTGGATTAAGTTTGCCTATTCAATTCAATTCCATCCTTTATTGTCAATGCACAACATGTGTGCAGCGAAATTGAGTTTGAGTCTATTTGGGTCATCCTGTCTATTGCATTCTATTATGCCTAGTTTTGTAAACTTTTGACAGGGGTTTAGTATTTAAAAAAACAACCCAAAATTTAATAGTGAATTTAATATCCTAGGAAACATTTTAGGGATTGTAAGGAAGTAATATTCCCCATAGTTAATGGTTCTACTCAAGTGTTTGCATGTCCTTCCAACTGTTGGTAGTGCCAGTGCTAAGAACTGAAAATATTCCAAGAAATCATTAATATCCTGACTCACTCTATGAAATGAACATCAAACAACTATTATTAAAAGAAATAGGACTGGCTTGAAAGCTACATAGTTAGAAATGGCTAGTTGTGTTTTATTTTAACATTTATTTTACTCTCAACTAAAAGATTTAATAGTTGATATAGGCTGGAATCCCACATTCATTAAATTTATTGAATTTTAATAACTCCATTGCAGAACACACACTTGTTTCTTACTGAAATTAATGGAACTTACTTAAGACTATTTTTATATATTAGGACCCTTGATTTCAACTGGATGCAAACTACCATATTTATTATACATCACTGCAGCCTTAGGTATTCAAAGCTGTCCAAATGTAAGAAAATCATACACTGAGTCTATTCCAGCTTTTCACAGCCTTATGCCCTTCAGGTGTACTGGTGTCCTTTAAAACAGAACCCAATTTACTCAAGCCAGGATGAATGGGAACAAGAACTGTAGTTCAACACGTATAGGTGTCACCTAATAGGTGAAGACTTATCTTTACAGACTACCATGACTGCAAATCAAAGCCTTCATGTTAGGAAGAGGACAAATAATGATCTAAATCTCTTGATTGGTGGTTTGAGTAATGTGTTATCAAGTCAGTGTTGACTCTTAGCAACCAGGTAGATATTCTCTATGAGGGTTGGTTCCTAACTTTGTCTTCAGCTGTCCTAACAGCACTTTCATTTCCACTGTAACTGGACTCCATCCACCATGCTTGCTGGTGGTTTTTTCTTCTTTGCTTTCATCCTTCTCAACATTAGAGCCTTTCCCAAAGAACTAGATTTTTGCATAATATGTCCAAAATAAATTAATTTGAATATGGTTATTTCTCTAAATCTTTTATGAGAACCAAAATGTTTTCTGCAAAACAAATCCTCTTTATATTGGGTCTTCGCCATGTAAACATACATAGAGAACCAAAGCTATGTAGTAATATATCCCTACTTGTAATTTCTGTGGAATGATATTTGATGTTAAACTTATTGTATTTTATAAGTTGGTTTAACTAGGGTTTATACAAAATCATGAAAACTGAAGATATTGAGGATAAGGACAGAGAACTTTCTATAAATTTTACTGAGCAGATTTAAATTATTGCATGTTGGTAACTGAATTTCTATACTTTTCCCAGTGTTTTATGTACACTATGAAACTAGGTCTATTGCTGTGTTAATTCTTATTTCCAACAAGCCTAAATAAATACACTTTAGTCAGACCTGTGATCTTTGGGTATAGTCCTCCTTTAAGAATAGAGCAGCAAATGTGGAGTATTTCTAATTTCTAAGATGCCATATGGCAAAGGAAGTTGCTGTACCAAAAACAGAACATCAATTCCCTATAGTTAGAAGAGTCCATATGTAGGCCTCTTCTATTGCTATAATAGGTGGAAACATAAGACAATTAACTAAGAACTGAAACAATAGGGCATGGTTTGGAATAAGGCTAAAGAGAGTAACATAACTCGTATGAACTTTTCACTGAAAATTAAACGTAGGATGTTTTGCTATTTAATTAGGGACAGTCAGCTTCAAAGGACATAAGAGTTTTACTCAACTGCAAGATGGTACAATACAATCCGACCCAAAAAAACTCCTCTAGGATAGAATATACATTGTGTTGACTTATTTATTAGCATGCCCACAATGGTTTGTTCAAATCATAATTAAAACCTGTCATAATTTAAAATACAAATCTTTCACTCTCCCCTTCTTTCCCCTCTCATCTCACATGATAATCACCTGACCTAGTAGCTAAGGCTAGTGATGGGACAATAATCACATCTATACTAGAGGCAGGATGTCTCATAAAGTTTTGTCCTTTAGTTGTCCAAAACACTTGTCACCCAATAGAGGAAAACATTGCAATGCCTTGCTTCTCCTACCTGAGGCGATCATCTCAGTTTAATCATATGCCTGGCCTTAAAGCACAACTAGGCCCCAAACTCCACTCTCTCTCCCCATCCCCTCATGGACAGGAGTGTAGCATACTGTAGCAATGACATGTAGTTCTTCCAGTAAAATGTAAAATTAATTTTACAATGATATTGTACACTATCTAGAGCCCTTCTTTGAAGGAGATGGCTGGTTCAGAAATGCAAAAAATAAATACAATTAAAATTCGGGGTAGGGGGAAGCTTATGAATGCCAGTGCCTTAATGCAATGAGCAGATGGATTGGGTTGAATGAAGAGAAGCATTGGAATCAGACAACCCACATGCCAAATTGGAGTGCTATTGATATTCTGGAAAGCAAGCAAATAGTGTAAAGCATGATTTGTCTGAAGCAACCAACTTCTATCACAACTGAATGGCAAAGCCTTATGAGGGAACTAGCACTTTGGAGAACTTCCCAAAAAGAGAGAGAGAGTCATATATCCTCCTTATTTTCACTTTTCTATATATAGAAAATAGGTTAGGAAGAAGGCAGAGGTAAAGAGTGATTGACTGGTCTACCTTCTAATAGCAGAAGTCTATTCAAAGAAGCTCTCCAGTTGAAATGTCTACAGGAGAGACAGTTATAACTAAGTGATTCTGTGTTTTGGTAGCACTTCTCAAGGGGGAGATTGTATTTTAAAGAGTTTGGTACAGTGTTTGTAGATTCCATTCCATTCTCCCAAATAACCCCTATAATTTGAGAGACTTTTTAAAATGAAGCAATAGTCTACAAAGTCTATAGAGCTATTAGTAGGAACCCAAACAATTTGGGGCTTAAGTAAAACTTCCACCCAACTCCCACTAAAAATATTCTTAGTATTCTTTAAAAAGATCCATAGTGGCTTTTTTCTGAAATTTGTTAAGATTCAACTTCCACAGAACAGTCAAGTTTGCCTGCAAATGTTTTCTGAGCATGATCAAAATTAAAATGATAGGTCATTTCCTTGAAGATTTATTTTTTGAAATAAATTATTACTCTTAAACCCTGAATCAGAATTGAAACTCTCAGAATTGATACTCTCCAGTATCTGAAAAGCTCACTTCATTTTTTGTTGCCATTTTTTGTAGTTTCTCTGTTCTAAGCAAGAGGAGTCTCAGTCTTTATTCTTCATTCTAGATCTCACATCAGATGTAGATTCCAACTGGACAGCTTCTGCCTTGGCTTAAGTTTAAATTGATGTTTTTGAATCACTGAATGACATTATGTACTTATACATCCCTAATTTGAAGATCAAAAGCAATTAGGACCATTGTTAAGTCATGGAATCAGTGACTGCAATGCCAAACTCCCCTAATTTCAGCTACTTCCTGATCCACAAACTCATCACTGGGGCTGTAGACCTCTTCAAATTAGAATTTTTTTTTTCAAACTTATTTCAAATGCCTGCCTCAAGAGCAATGTAGTTTTACTGTTGACGTTTTTTAAAAAACGCTGCAAAATTCGGGATATTATGTCCTTGTTTTCATTGTAGCTGGCATACATTGTAGAGGCAGGCATAACCAAGGTCCAAGATCAAAGTAAGTGGTATTTTGAGTTAATCTAGACCTTGGAGAATGGGAATATCAGTTTGCATACGTTTGAAAAAAAAAAATCTAATTTGAAGAGGTCTACTGGGGCTGCCTCCATGTAAGCCTTCCTGTATTACTCTTTATGTTAGCTGTACAAGGCAACCTGCTTCTTTACTGCTGGTTTACAGGCAAAAACTAGTAATAGGCAAATAATCAAATTATTTTGAGAGAGAATTAAGGGATTATTTCCTCTGATAAATAATTCTCCTCAGCACAAGAACAAATTCCAAAAAGAGGAAAGGGAGCAAGTTGTACCTGAAAGCTGTGTCAGGGAATGGTGATTAAGGTTTCTTGCCTCTCTCTATTAATCCATCTTCATATTCCCCCCCCACCATCCTTTGAAATATTTATAGATTCTCCTCATGTAGTGAGTGGTTCAAGGCACCACCTGCCTTTGCTATGTCTAACTAAAAAAAAAAGTATGTTGCCATAAATTGGGTTACTCAGATTTTGTTCTCTAGCCACTATTTTAAATGTGCTACTCACCAAATACTTTGTCCAAGCTAGGCATCGGGTTTCATTCAGGGATTATTCAGTGGTATGGTTTGTACCATATCTGTATGTTGCCCAGAGCCACTTGGATAAATTTGCAAAAAACAAACAGCCTTCTGGCCAAGAACTCACCTCCTACCGCCAAAGGATGGAGAAGTGATATGCCTTTTTTTTCTAACTCGTTGATGCCGTGAGAGGTCCCTAATGGCTTAAGTAGGAAAAATTAGTGGATTTCCAGAATAAGTCCTAGGCTAGGAGAAAAGGTAAGATCAGCCTGGAGGAACTCTGGGGTTGCCAGAGTGACAAGATAAACAAGGGGAAGGAAAGGATCTTTGTAACAGTGTGGAAATTGCTGTCACTGGAGTAACCCTCCTGCAGACTAGTGCTCCACCATCCAGATTCATCATCCCCCAAGTAGCACCTTCCTCTATGCCTTCTCCTCACTTGGGGCTAATGGGAATCATAGTCGAACACATCTGGAAGCACCGGGCTGGAAAAAAGGAAAACGCGGCAGTGTCAGGCTGATTGCTTTTGAATTATTCCCTGCATGGTACTCTCCCCGAGTTTCTGAGGCTGCATAAAATTTCCTACTCCGCAGTTTAAAACAGCAGGACCGACCCACAAAGCAAACCTTTCTGTTAACACCCCTCCCCTTCCCGTCTTTAGTTCAGCAACTTTTAACTTCTGCAAAACTGGGGAAAAATAAGCTAAGCGCGCTCCCGGGCTTGTTTTCTTTCCAACAGCAACACCCGCTCCCGTGTTCTCTTCCCTTCCTCCCTCCCCCTCCCCCCGCTCGCTTTTGGGAAAGAGGGCGCCGAGGGGTGTTAAACGTGGTCGATTTGGGAGCCAAGTGCTTGGAAATATTTCCTGATCTGCACAGGAGGAGGGGAGATTTGCAAACTGTTGCTGCCACATGGCTCCATTCTCATTGTAATGAGGCTGGCGCGTGCCTCATCTGCTCCAGGGGAGCTGCCACGAGCCAGCCAAGCGCGCCGCCACGTGCCAACTGGGACAGGGAGGCCCAGCCCGGCAGCGGCCTCCAGACACCCGCAGTCGCCTCATCCAGGGCCGGGGAGCGCACAAAAGACACCTGCTGCAGCTCCGCCAAGGCCTGCTTGTCGCCCAGGAGCCGAGCCAGCTCGTCCTAGGCTCGGGCGCAGCACGTGGCGCGGACCTTCGGTTGGCGTCGAGGGGCGATGGAGTTGGAAAGGGGCTGCGGCTGAGTGGAGTTCGGGCCGAGGCAGGGCAGGGCAGGGCAAGGCAGGGCAAGGCCGGGAGGTCGAGAAAGCCTCAGTAGCCCCAGAGGATCGCAGCGCCGGAAGACATGAAAGTTTTGGCGGAAGATCCGTCACGTGACTCAGGGGTTTCTCAGGATCAGGAAAACGGTAATCTGACCAAGGGCTCCGCGGTTTTCGGCGGGAATCCGATCTTCCGCAGAATCTTTGCCCGGGTTGGGAAATAACCTCCCCAGCGGGACTTACCTTCCCTGCTACTCCCGCAGGAATTTGTCCCCCCCCCCCCAGGGAAAACGGTTACTCCCGTTTTACAGAGGGATCAGCTAAAACTGGACGAACGGACCTTTGGCCCACGGGCACAAGGAGGCTCCGCCACGTGGAGGGCTTGCTGTCTCTTTCAAAGGAGTCGCAGAATAAAAGGCCGGTGTTTGGGTTTCATTTGCAGCGTTTTGCACAAGAGCAGCGAGGAAGATGTTTCCCGCCAACTGCGCACGTCTGCTTCTGCTAGGACATCGTCAAAACCCAATCCTAGGGTTGCCCGTGCGCGGGATTTAGATTCAGACCGCTGCTCCAACCTGTCCACTTTTGCAACCCTTTGGAACAGCTGCAGCGCCGGTTCTTCCAAGAGCTTGCGGTTCACAAGTTCAGAATGGGGAATCCCCGTCGTATCCAGTTGCCCCTCGGAAGCGGGGCATCCAGTGCACGCTGCCTTTGGGCCCCATTCTTTCCGAGCCGAACCTGGGGCGGCAAAGGACAAGTTAGCGCATCCTTTCCTAGGCTACGGAGACGTTGGATGGACCGAGGGTGGGAAGAGTTTAGTTGCAATCCATAATAGTCGACATCTTTGTTGCTCTGGCTATTTAGCTGCAACCCACAAAGCAAGGACTTTCCTCTGAAACCGGATAACGACGACGATTGACTTCGCGTGCTATATCGATTGCTTCTTTTCCATACAAATGCCTGTTTATGCCTTGGAAGTTCCCGCCATCTGTTTGGTTGCGAACACCTGCCATTCAATAAATCGATTTTCCAATTTAATGTAGCAGCTTCATAAGGCATTCTTTTTCTCTTCCTCCCTCCCTCCCTCCCGCCCGCCTTCACCCTCCCCCCTTTTTTTCATTTCAGGCCAGATGCCGCTGCAAATCCATCCCCAAAGCCCACGCCAGCTCGGTGGTCCGCCGCCCAATCGCTATTCGTCAACAGCAGACCGCGGTTCAGCTTTCCAATTTGCGCCTAGCGCTGAAAACCAGCAAACGGGAGGTGGCTAGCTGGTATCATACTCTTCCCAATAATTTCCCCTCCTTAATGAATGTTGCAAAAAATGGGGATTTCTGATGCACCATGGCCCCTAATCTTAATGTATGAACAGAGGACAAGCAAAGAATGGAAACTAATCAAGGAGAAAACCAACCTAGAACAAAGAAGACATTTCCTGACGGAACAATTAAGCAGTGGAACAAGTTTCCTCTAGAAATTATGGGTGCTCCAACGTGGAGATTTCAAAGAAGGTTGGTCAACCATTGGTCTGAGATAGTATAGGGCTTCTTGAGTAGGGAGTTGAACTAGAAGACTTCCCAGGTCCCTTCCAACTTAGTGTTAATGATTATTCAAGGGTGAGAAAAAAAACTGCCTAAGTATAGAGCAGTCTTATGCTCCTCCACGTTTCCCATGTTTAAACATGGTTCTGGGGTCGAATCTTGACTTAGATTAAAACCTGATCCTCTTTGCTGGGTTAAAAGTGGACAATCAACTGGTGTGCACCAGGTGGGGGAGAACCTTTGTTTGCAGAGATTCCATTCATCCATGCCTTTATTTTGCTGTGGATTTGAAATAGAAATAGGGCAGTCCCAAGTTATGGTCTGTCCAGAGCAGTACCATTCTGATACAGAAGCTATCTATGTTAATGAAAGTTAGCTACACAATCCTGGGGGTTGTGGGGGAAGGAATAGGAAAACCAATAATTCCTAGCATCAGGCGGGAAGATCCCAACGCAATCAGTCTGTATCCAATCTAGTCTTCGCAGAAATTCCAAAAAAATATACAACCAAGATACCTCCTATACAATTTATTTTTTAAAAAGACGTTAATAGGAATACTATTTAGGTCTTATTGCCTACTAATCATAGACACGTGATCTTCCCACTCAAGGGAACTTGTTCTTAGGCAAAGATGCGCAGGGTTAACTCTGACTGGTTCCCTTTAACGTAAAGTTGCCCCTTGCTGGACCCAAGTTGTGGGTCTGCAAATTGTGAGATCCTATAGGTTGCTCATTTTACAGACGGGGTAAAATGAACTGAGGCAGTAACTTAATCAAGGACATCCGTCAGTCTCTCAGAAAGTCAACCTGACCTCTTCCGTCAAATCTGTATATAGGGGAGCGTCTATATACAACGCCCCTATGTTTCCAGGGGACCCAGATCTGTTTGGAATTTCTGTCAATGATCCAGAGGGAAGGAGATTCCTACCCTCGCGGGAACGAGGCATAAGATCAGGCAGACTCTTGCTCAGAGATAGAAGGGCGACTTCCCCATCCCCTTTCCAGCACTTGGGGACCCTTGCTTAATCCGGTGTTGGATGGGCCGGTTTCCATTAGGACCAAACGCGCTCCTTTGCCTGCGGGGCCGGTGTACCCCTTTCACTTACACTAAGAGCTCTTGGACCTATCTCTCTCTCTCTCTCCCCCCTCGGTCAAGCTTCCCCACCTCTAGACCGGCCGACCGATCCTCCAAGCGGGGATCGGAAGCTGCTCGGGGACAGCTGCTAGATATGGTCGGGGGACTTTCATTTTGTGACATTTCCTGTTCAATGGGAGCAACAATGACGCCTCTCTTGGCGCCAGGTTATCTCCCCGCCAAGCGCTCCTGTTATCGCTCCTTGCGAGCCCCTTTCTGCCTTTTTTTTCTTCTTCTTCAGCTTCGCTAGCAGCCCCGCAGCCTTTTATCTCACAGTTGGCTAAACACCGGAACAAAAGAGGCGGTGGCGACAATGGTCAACAGCGGGATTCTCGCAGCCTGTACCTCCGGGGTCTTGCCAACAGACTTAAGAAAGGCGGCCGTGGCCGCAGCAGCGGGAGCCAAGCTAGGCAACAAGATTAAGCCACGGGAGCCTTCCCTAAAGTTGCCGCTGCCAAGATGGAACTCGGAGCCCCACCTCCCTGGTGGCCCTGGCGTTTAGTTAACTGCTTTCCCGCCTCCTGGGAAGCCTGGTGCCCGATTGGCCACAGAACTGTAAAAAAAAAAATCATGTGACGATTTGATCGGCTTCTTATTGTCCATTAGCGATCCTCACAGCGGTGTCAGTAGAAAGGAACAGTCCATTTGAGGACCAAATAACATTTGAGGACCAAATATGGTTGTCATCCCAGTCCTTCCTATTCAACACCCACCAGTTTTGTCTTGGAATCTATCTGAGGTTGAACTGAATAAAAGATACCTAGCTTTGGCTGGTGAATTCTGGGAGTTGTAGTCCCAACCCACCTGGAAGGCATCAAATTGAGGAAATGTTTCTGAAATTATTAGAGGGAAGTCAGGATGTAATTAGATAAGTTATTAGTATTTGTTCATTACATTGATCAGCTCAATTTTTTTTTGTAAAGGCAGCAAGTTAAGAAACAGTAATTATAAAAGCTGTGGTCAGAATATGACATCTTTTAAAAACAACTAATTTAAAAAAAGATACATGTAGTGAAATAAAATCACACTGTTGGGTTACTAACTCTAAAGGAAATGGATTCGGTGATCTGGAAATCTGACTAGATGGGGAGTTATTGGGTTACAACTGAGCACCTTTTATAATGGGAGCAATAAACAAGAATGTGGGTTTGTGTTTCAGGAACTTCTTCACTACAGGAGCAAAATCTTTGTTTATATGGGATACCCTGAATTTTCCCCTCAAGAACAGCTGTTGGGATGGAATTTAATCTTGCCAGGATTAGGTGCTTTCTACATCATTCAAGCTGGTATAAGTTATGTAACCAGTTTAAAAGGAGGTGAATGACTGTCCAGGAGCACACCTGACTGGACTTTCAAATCTTTGTTCTGCTATTTAAGGTCTATCTCTGCACATTCATATCCCATTTTTTGGATTGCATTAAGTGAGAGACCACAAGCACTTCAGTTTCTCATGCACCATCTTACCCAATTAGATGCATTATTACAAGTCTCTTTCCTGAAATGATGTTTCTTCATGAGATGTTATTGCCAATTGGTGTATTTAATTCTCTGGCTCCATTTAGAGCTAAATGTTGGTTTATAACTTAGAAAAAAAACTTCTATTCCTAGTGCAAACACATTTTCGATTATTAGAAGCACAACAATGTGTGTTTGCACATTTATAGAATTTTAAATGTATTTAAAAAAAATTCTACAAAACTTGCTGACAGTTCCATCCAGGTGACTATAATGCCATTTTAGGTCCCTGAAGAACAGTCTGCTCACAGTCTGGACATTGTAAACAAAGGGAAATATTCTTAGCTTTCCCACATAATTACAGTGTGGATCCACTGAGAGATAGAATGATTATTAATCCAGTTTGTTATGTCCCTACCTAGCCATCACAAGCCATTAAACGCAACGTTGAGAAATATGAACACAATCAGGTACAACCAGTGTTAATTACTGACCTATTCTGAAATAAACAGTGCTAGGAAATCTGTATGTTATAAAGAGCCACGCAGCATACTGTCCATTTGAACTGGTACATAACAGACTGCAATACTACATGAGATCAAAGGTCCATGTTGTCTCACATAATTTTATGATATTCCCCATCAAAGTGCTCCAAGCAAACCACACAATTAGCCAGGCATAATGCCAGTAGACCTTTTGTATTGTTTGTCTGCAACATCTGTTAACCAGAGGTGTACAGCTTTTGAACATGGGAAAGTTGTTTAAGCTGTGTAAAGAGATAAATACATTTGTTAATTTGGGAAACCAACTGCTTAAAGCTGTTGCTGGTTGACCCAAGTTCTAATCTAGGGCATGCAGGGTCAAGTGAATAATATTGCTTTTTACCATTATTTTATGTCTTGGTTGTACATTCATATGACTTTAACTGCTCTTTTAATTTGGCTATTTAATAATGAGCTAATGTTTATAATAAGCAGAACTACAATCAGGCATTGTCCCTGTAATGGGGACTACAACTTGCATCATCCCCAGCAAATTGGCTGGAGGATGAAGGATACTGATCCCAAGATATGGAGTTCAGATATCTGGAATCAAATTGCATTAAACTCTCCAAGTGATCTCAAACCAATTAAAACCTCCCAGATCCACAGGTGTATTAAACAGGGTTAAAAACAGTGATGACAAAATGTCTGCCACTTTGAGTATTATGGTATTATCACAGCTTCTTCTAAAGAATTGTAGTTTGGGGTTGGTACTCTCCTTAGTTTTTTTTAAATTTTAGTGACATTTTAGTTTATTTGCTCATCCTAGTTCCTATTACTTCCTAAAACTACAGTATGCTATTCTGATTTATTTGGTAGGGAATCATAGGAGATACATCAATTTTATCTAGGTAGTCCTGCATTATATTTTTCACTGGGAATCTCAGTATTTCTTTTGAAATATCATGAAGTTTCATAATGACATCTTCATGACTAATGCAGCTCCAGGAGAAAAATGGAGAATAAATGATACAGGTTTTACAAGGTTACATATCCATGACAAGGTTCTGTTCACTGCCTCTACTTATTTTTTATCTCCAACCTGGAATTCATAAGAATTTTTGAATAGGTTTTGATATAACACAGTTAACAAGTCTGCTTGTAAGTAAACAGTGGTATAGTTTCCTTCTTCAAGTTGTAGCACCTGGTCTTGCTTCCATAAGAAAGAAAGCAGGTTCAGCCTTGCCATCTCTACATAAGGGAGGCATTCTTGCCTGAAACTGTTATGAACAGGTATCCATCAATGTTAATATTATTGGGCAAGATAGACCTCTCATCTAAGACATCTTCCTCAGTTTCTGCCAATCCTTGAAGATTTGCTATAATACCGTAAAGGGATATAATTATATCTACCACTTCCTTTACAGTGTGATGTGCTAAATAGATATAAAAGATCCTGTTTTAACACTAGTCTACTTTTAAGCTTTGGTGAGAAAAGGGGAAAGTTGGCTTGGATTCCATTTGCAATCACACTTTGCCATCACCTCCCTCTCCCTGCCCCCAAATTAACCAGAATCTGTAGACATTATAAAGTAAGATTCAGGATGTAGAATGTACAGTATAAATAAAGTAACTAGCACAAAACTAACACTGAATGTTCCATCCTATTTGACTTTAATAATGGTATATTTTCTTTGTATACTCTGTCTTTCTATTTACCTATCATTTTCCTGAATCCTCATACATATATTCCCATGCTTACTTTTGGATTTTCTTGCCTTTTCAAGTATCACTGATAGGTATATCTTCCATTTACTGCTCTTATCCATCTTCATTATGTTCTTCCTTCCAGACATACTGTAAATATACACAGACATGTCTTATGGAACTTTGTTTTAAAAAAGCACTGAAAATTTGCACAAATAAAAGGATAGAATGCAGAGGTTCGCTAACTCATATTCCTCAAATACACAACCACAGAGACATATACGTATGGATTTGGGCAAGACGTTTTCATCATTGCGTAATGCAATAGATGGCTTTCTCTCTAGCTCTTTATAGTTCTAGCCACATGCAAATAGATAATGGAGTTATTTAATGAACATTGTTCATTGTAAATTATTTGACTGAATTATGAATAGTGGCTATATGTTTTGTAATTAATCTACTTGGGTAAGACAAGAGAAAAATTCCATGACATATGGAAGATTAACCATATAATGATAATCAAGTTCTACAATTAGCTAACAAGAAATGTATGCTGCCTCTTTTGGGGAAAACTATTGTCACTTTAAAAACTGTGTTCATATAATATATTAAGCTACAACTAACAAATTATATTTTAACCTGACATTTTATGTCAACCCAGCCTCTGCAATTGGTTAATGGTTCAATGAGTCATACAAATCCAAAAAATTGGATTAAGTAAACTATAGTTCAGTTAACTGTATAGTGTGTTGTGCAAATATAACTATAAAGTAGCAAAGTTAATCTTAGCAGTAGTCTACTATTTTTGTTTTAATCAAAAGATAATAAAAAATAGAAATTGTGGTTGGATGAGTTAATGAGATCCTCAGAAACACATGTCTAATGGTGTATACAGGTGAAACTCGAAAAATTAGAATATCATGCAAAAGTTCATTTATTTCAGTAATGCAACTTAAAAGATGAAACTAATAT
>JAEANM010002899.1:0-23411 GCA_017656035.1 Myanophis thanlyinensis | reverse complement strand
AAATAAAATAAAATAAAGAGCAGTCATGTCTTGGGCATTGTGTGAAGACCCAGTTTCCTTGAGAAGTCCACAGTGTTTGGAGAAGTTAAAAGAAGGAGACAACTGGCAGAAACAAGATGAAATGAACTGATTACAACAATTGTAAATCCACCATGGCCAAAGACCTAGGCCAAAACGGAGAAAGATCATTCTGGACATTACTTATGCCTGTTGTTATACTGTAATGATCTAATCAATTAATCATAACTCTTCAGAAATCTATTGGTTTTATTTTATGTAAGACTGAAAGAAAAATATTTTCACTATAAAGAACTGTCTTTAAACTGCATGATATTTCTTGATAATAAAAATTTAGAAAATTTGGCCCTGGTTGCTTTAATCAGAGAATTAAAGACTTGTGGCAAAATTACTAGATATTCCTTATGGGTGTGGTTCTAAAAATATGAATATCGAGATTTATATTTAACTCCCCCTACCCAACATTCGTATTATTCATATGGCAACAAATAATTAAAGCAAGTAAAAAAAACTCTACTAGTCAAGAGTAATTCACAATTATAATAAATTCACTTTGATAGAATGATACTGACATGCTACAGTTTTGTGCCCTGTTGAACTAAACAGTGTATTTTTTTAAAAAAAGGAGAAATGTTCATCTATAAACCAGAATCACTCACAATAAGCTCTATTTAAAAAGAATCAAAGTAAGTTAAAAATTCTTTATTACTGCCTAAGTTCGAGTATTTTTAATACATTTAATGATAAGAAATACATTTTTCTCCTTCTACCTGGCTATCTGGAAACATGAAATATAGTTTTATTAGGGCTCCAGTTTGCCTAGGAATGAAAACTTACTCTATGTCACAGTCCAGGCTTTTCTTCCACCCTGCCTGGATAAGCCAGTTTATCAGGCATAGCAGGGAATTGTGAGGTTTTAACTTAGTTGTAATTTGTGCAACAATTTAACAACCAGTTCTTAGAAACCCAACGGAACCTGGAAAGATCACTGTGACAAATGTCTGAAACTCATTTAAAATTACTTTTAATAAAGAAACCTCACTCAGCTTCATGACTGGTTTACTGCACTAAATGGATTCACTTTGATTTTTGTATCAAAGGAGACAAATACCTTCTTAATCAAAGGTATGAATGCCAGGACTAGTACCTTCTGCATTGCCAATATTTCTGCAAAAGATTCTCAGTCTGAAGAACCAGCAACAAGTTCAAAAAGAAAATACAGTCACCACGACCGGTTTTGAGAACTATAACTTTTCTTATGGTCTCCAAATCACTAAAAACCATTTTCAGTGTTTAGTTATCATAGGTTACCTCATTCCAGACAACATGGAAATTCAAGCAAAATTAACATAACAATAAATATAAAAAGATATACAATAAAAACAGTAACTGTGCAAGAAGCTTGTGGCCAGGAGGACAATGTCAAAAATCCTGCCCACTTTCTCAGAGATTACAGCATGGGTGTCAAACTCATGTCATCACATTGCTGTCACGTGATGTATCACAATGTATTTTGCCCTTTACAGAGCTGGGGAATTCAGCCCGCTGACGATTCCAGCCACCAGGCCGCCAGTTTGATACCCCTAGATTACAGGATCAAACTCATCTCAGGTAACTAAGTATGATTGTGAGTCAGGCACATTAACCAGAGCAGACCAGTTAGAGTCCAACTGTGAATGAATCTTGGTGAATATCCACTTGATGCCTAAAATATTCTTAACTATCATCATTTAATATATAAGACAAGAAGAACAACTTTGCAGCAATCAGGGCTGCATTTCTTTTCATTAGTCCCAAGGATTATGATGATCAAAACAATTGTTGCACATAAATGGCAGGGTTCGGGCACTTGTATTTGTGGGGGGGGGGGTGTTGAAATTTTTAATTCATTTTGCTATTTGAGAACAAACACAATTTTGGAAGTGTTTATTTTAAAAAGCAATAATAGTTGCCTTTTTATTTACAGTTTAATCTCTGTTTCTCTGGGGAGCACAGCAAATATACAGCGCCATGCATGGCAGATTCTTAGTCTTAATCTCTGTATTAGCAATTTATTTTGAAAGTGATTGTACTCAATAATTTATGCAATCAATGATTTTCAGGAGGGGAGAGGTGAAACAATCCCTGGAAAACAGGAAGAAGTTCCTTTAGGATAATATATCATCCCATCTCTATTTTCTGACTTAGCTGTCTGGCTAAATTTCAGCCATAGGCCAGGACATAGTCTGGACTGGTATCGCTGGCTGAAACAGTGCCAGGAACTGGGCATCAACAAGTATAATAGAGAGCAAGATGTGATTATGCTATGGAGGGGTAGAAGCAGATGTCAAAGCACCACCTTGTGTTAAATAGAGGGAAATGTTTGACAGTAGCTTTTTGCTGCTTTTTTTTAACATCCAAGTTTTAGTTTGGCTACCAAGGACTAGTTTGGCTGATTTCAAAGCTAAAGAAGGTCAGATTTTGTTATTACTTGCATACATATTAGTCTGAGACATAAAACAAAACAAAATTTCTCCTACAGGAAAATAGTAGCAACCCCCTTCCATATTTTTTGTGAAGAAGAATGCATGGACATCAAAGAATCATAAAATCATAGGGCTTATAGTCCAACCCCATGCCCAAGGCAGAAGTCCTTATACCATCCTGGACTGACTGGTTGTCCAATATGAAAATTCCAGAAGGCAAAGTGTCCAATTAATCAAGCATTCTCGCTGTCAGGGAAATTCTTCATTATTTCCACAATTTCACTATTTTCAGATATTTTTTTTAATCCACTTAGTCACCAAGAGTTGAACTCAGTTTTTTCCAATAGAAATTTTTTTAAAAAGTAGAAAAAATTGAAAGTGCAAAAAGAAATAAAAACTAAGAATAATTATGTGCCTTTCAATCATCTTTACAGCCAATGTAAGCAAACTTTCTATTTTCCCATCCCCTTAAAGTTAAAATATATAGATCACTTCTTCCTATCATGTTAGATTTCAAAAACTATGGTAACTTTTGTACTTTATTTTGCTCATTTAACCTTTACTGTGCAAATGTTAGCAGTTAATGCACAGTCTTTCACCTTCAGGTAAAAACTGTGGAAATCAAATTTTCTTTTTAAAATAAATATATATACTGTTTTATTTTAGATATTTCTTCTTAGAGTGTGCATTTTTATAAGAGTTTTTCTTGATATTGCTCTTGATTTTCCTTTATAAAGCAAAGGCTAATCAATTATTTTTTAACCTTATAAACAGCTTTCAAATTTGTCCCTTTTTAGATTTGCCCTTTATTTGTTCTCAAGAATATTTGATCGTTATTAGTATAATCAATCAGACATGATTTTTGGAATATTCTAAGATGGTTTTAAATCAGCAAATTCATTAGAAAGTGCTTACTTATAAACAATGCAAAAATCATACTGCATATCTATTCCACCTGACTGCACATTGGACCCAAGTCAGTGCCTCCAAACCTGAAAAGTTGGAAAGAAAGAAAGAAAGAAAGAAAGATTATAAATCTGTAATATGATTCTGATGATGTTCTGGAAGAAAAGTGCCCAAAGTGCTTGTATGGCCAGCTCATTTGGACCCCAAAAAGATGTGACAACTTTGCCAGGTGGTTGGTTTCAGTTTCTTCTCTGAACAAACTCCAGCAAATACCAGAAGCCTTGAAGTTTCCCATGAAAACTGAGATGTTGTGGCATCTACTCGTTTCCAGATCTTATTTCTTCTCACTGCCCCACTATTCTTTGCCTTTTGTTATTTTTAATTCCGCTGATCAATTTGCAATCTTCAATCTATCACAAAAGAGTACCTTACCCTTAGTTATAGTTTTCTGAAATTCAGGATAATAAACATTATCTTATACTAACTTCCCTAGAGAAGAAACTTTGGGCATCTCCATACCAGTTCTCAGGTCTGCTTATATCCTCAAAGTTCTAAGCATAAGCGACAAAAGTATGAGCCAATTGGTATTCCCATCAGCCAATCAATAGGAAAATGCAAAAATATCATTCCATTAGTTTTCTCTTCCACAGTTTTGTCTGTTTCTGAAATTGTAACCCTGGACTCCAGGTGACCACATAAAAGAACAATAAATTGCTAGTGTCTCTCTCATCCTTGTTTTTACTACTAAAACTTATTTTTTATTATTTTGCAAACAAACAAATAAAAAGCCTGAAGGATTGTTACAAGAGGAATCAACCTGATTGCAAAGTGTCATCCACTTCTATTTAAAAGTTGTTATGTATGAGTTGTGAAGCCAAAGGATAGTCTATTGTGCTTATCATGTGTTTCTCATAATTATGTCAGTCATGGACTTTTTGCTTATTTGTTGTTGCACTTGTTTACTAGAAAGACAAACATGGGGTAACATAGTCAGGATTATTCCAGGTTTTGAAAGTTTTCCATTCCTTGTGAGTCTTTCTGGGTACTTAGAGGCAAGGACAAAGTGAATGGGGGAGAAATTGCTTTCTCCTTTTCTTTAGAGGAATCCAGCGAACTCCAAAGTCCTTATCTTGATATGGTCAAATGATTAATCAATATATTAATTGCTGTTGCTGCTGCTATTGAAAACAGCAAATTGTTGCTTAGGAAGCAATTGTTTTGAAAAGTTCTTGAAGATAGGTTCTAAACTGAAGGTGTGTGTCTATTTGCATATGTCTGTCTGTCTGAGAATGGGGTACAGAAGTTCAAGATTCAGTGGATGGCAGGGTCCAGAACTTCTATGAAGTATAGCTTGGAGATGCCACATGTAACTTGGAGAACATGTCATGCATGTTATAAAGTGCCATGTGCATAGAGAGTGTTGCATAAAAACGATCAGTCCATACTAATGCTTTCAAATCTGGATGACTTCTCAAATAAGGTTCTTGATAGGATAAATGGATTTCTTCCAATAACAAAATCATTAATAACAATACAATTCCAAGCTGGAATGACTTTTTTAGAGGTACGTTCTCCTAACAATACATGAAAAATACCAGTATTGAAGAAAGTCTGTTCTTTTCTATTTAAGATTGTAAAATTACATAGTAAAAAGCAAATGATAAAATTAGGCAAAGAAAATAATTATAGCTTTTTGAGTTGCTTTATTTACAGACACAAACTTATTAATTTGAGTGACAGGTAATCTGTCCATTTCCATCGTGCGGTGCTGGAGCTGTGCAGTTATAGAGTGAGGCCTTTAGAAACAGCTTGTTCTGGAAAATCTAGACAAGTTGGTGCATTTATCTGGGCCACACAGACTGGGACAGTGGATCAAATATATTGAATGGCTGTCTTCAGAGTCTAGGCAGGAAACACATTTCACTTCCATCGGCCACCAACCACAGGTTTGCCACGGGTAGCCTTGGAGCTATTGTGAAAGGAAAAAAACAAATGAGGAATTTCTGGGTTTTTTGCAAATGTCTCAACAAAGCAAAGGGAGAAATAGTCTGTATCTACTATTGTTTGGGACAGAGGGACATGAAGAAAAGCACAAGGAGATGTTGCTGGGTTTTTTTTTCTTTTATTCTGTTTTTTTGAGCTCTCGGCAGAATCCTTTCAGAGACCTGGCCCAGTTCAGGCTAATCAATTGGGTTCTTGGAGGGTGGACAAATGCCCCTGAAGGAAGTGCAAGGCAAGCACACAATAAAAAAACATCAGATTTAATGCATAATAAGATAAGAGTTGTGTGCTGAGGAAGTGGAACCCTAAGGGGGAAATTAGCTTGTGCCTTAAAATCCATAACTATACCCAAGACTTCAAGATTATTCTCTTCCTCTAATGAGTCTTGGGAACTGTAATTTTATGAGGGAAATGGGGCTAATTAATTTTCAGCATTTTCACCAAATACAATTCTATACTACACTTATGTATTTTTTTATAAGAAGATGTTAAATGGTTCAACATGGATCAATCTCTTCTTTTTGCTAAAAACTGTGAGGAATGTGTGCTAAAAAGTTTTTTTTTTAAATGAGTACGAGATTAAAGGAAGTTTGTGCCAATAGACATTATATATAATGTAGCTTTGCAATGAATGTTTATACTTTTTTACAAATCAATATTGTTCTGTAAATTTTTGCTACTCAATGGATTTTCCACTTTCTGAATAAGCTAGAAAATAGGTTGTTACTTCCAAATAAATCAGTACTCAATAGTTGACTGAAAGGCCAAATAGGACTAAGATTATCAACATTGAACTCTTTTCAGGTTTAATGCAAAAGGAGACTCAAAGAAGGTAAGATTATTGTTTATGAGGGATCAGTAGTGTTCTAATTATTAATTTATTTTAATTCTGGTTTTCATAACGTATGCTACAATTATTTCTTTACTTATTTATACATTTATTAAAATATTTATTTCTTACCATAAAAAACATAAACTCGTAAATAACAGGTTGTCATGGAGATTATGTGGTCACTACCAACTTTACAGAATAATTTCATTTTGATAAAAGATAGCAGAGGAAACACTGTATCTTTTATTAGCTCTCCTCTTTAAAATATTTATTAAGTCCTGTCAAATTTATTAAGTCCTCTCAAATTAAATTGGAAAGCAGTGGGATATTAGCAAAATTAGAGAATAATTGGAATTAATCTCCCATTAGTCCAGGTTATTAAAAAGAATAAGTAAAAGTATAAAAGAAGTAGTGATGTAAAATATTTTTCTACCTAATTCTGCCTCGATTGATGCTGCAGCAAACAATTGCTAACTTCCATGGGAAGTCTTACTAAGTGTTGTTTTGGAGAAAATGACGATGTTTACTGCCTCAAGTTACTTATAAAGTAATAAAAATGAGATTAATAAACCCTAATAAATAAACTTTTATCACAAATCAACTGATCACCATTATTACTATGACCATATTGAAAAAGGATTGCTGACATTATCAATTGGAAAGTAGCAAACAGGTTTTCTTTAACCAACTAAAAAATACATTTAGCTGACTGGTAGGAATGGAATCATTGTCTTCCCTCTATTTCCTGAAATAAAGAGACCACATTGCTTCTTCCTGTAACCAAGATTGCTGGTCACTATAATAAGAAGCTTTCCTTTTTCACCTAGTGATTCATTTAGATCTGGTTTCCCACCTGATGAATGTTATAAGCTGAAAATTATTTGTTTCCACACTGGTAAATAGGACTTCTACAAGCAAGTATTGCCGAGAAAGGAAACTTCATGAATTTTCATTCATTTTCAATAACCAGGCCATAAACCGGTGTTTCTCAAACTTGGCTGCCTAGGGAATTCTGGAAGTTGAGGTTCCCACATTTAAGAGTTGCCAAATTTGAGTGTCACTGGTATAAACTGACATATGTAAATAACTGTTTGCCTATGTATATACTCCTCAGTGAGCTGCGTAACCCTGGGATCTGAAAATGGAGCCCAGCTAAACCTTAGTCCTTGCTACTGAGAATTGTGGGAATTGGTCCTGAATATCTTGAAAATGCCAGGTTGAGAAAGAATACTAAATGGAATTTTGCCTATCCAGTTTTAATACTGAGCATTCCCTTAAGTGGATTGTTCTGTAAACAAAATTGCATGGCGTTTTGGACATAGGCCATTCATGAGCCATTTGGAAAACATTTTAAAAATCAAGAATGCAATGTCACTGAAGCAAGCTAGAGATATTATCCATCTTTAGACTGGCTGTGACAAACCAACTAGG
Organism: Myanophis thanlyinensis; assembly: GCA_017656035.1. NCBI lineage: Eukaryota > Metazoa > Chordata > Lepidosauria > Squamata > Homalopsidae > Myanophis > Myanophis thanlyinensis. The sequence goes on along the minus strand of JAEANM010002899.1, from coordinate 15,758 downwards.
AAGTTTATAAAACATTTGGTTTAATTCTTTACCCTCTCTGTCTAGCCAGTACATTTGTCTTGTTTCTCTGAAAGGGCAACAGCTGTTACTAAATTTGAGGGGAGATTAAGAATGATATTTATTACTCTGAAAACATTCACAGAGATTTCCCAGATTACCATTAGCCTCTAGTACTTGTTTTTGCCAGTCCCTATAACCTCATATTTTATTGACCTGACAAAATTATCCTTTCCTCAACATTCTATATAAGCTGCAGTACCAGCCTCCAGACATCCTCAGCTCGTGCTACCAAATTTGGAAGGTAGAGAGCAAATATGAGTGTTCAATAGTACAAAGTCCCTGATTATTCCTTGATTATCCAGGAATAAAACTGAAATCAGAGTATAAGAATCAGAGCACAAAACCTAAATTTGCCATCAATAGACATAGATAAGAAATCAGGATTTGCTGTGGAACCAAAGATAACACAGAGTGATGCTTAAAGCCATTCCTTTAAGTATTTGCACAATGCAAACTAGCACAGCAGATCAATACACCCCAAAGGGCAAAACATGCTACTTACCCTTTCCTGAAATATATATGGAGACAAAAGAAAAAAATATAGTTTAGTAATGCTCAGTAGATTAATCTAACCAATATTTTATTTGATGAATCTAAAAAGGCCACCAGAAATCAAGACATTCCTAATCAAGATGCCATTTGTTTCTGGGTTGGAAACCCAGAATAAGTCCAGGAAACTGGAATTATTTCCAGTCTACAAACAGCTACATTTGTTGCTCACATCAATAAGAGAAGTAGGCTCCATAAAAGATTAAAATTATCACGAGTTTCCACTTAGTGTAGACTGACTCCTACAATCAACGTATATAACACCAAGGAGTTTTTAGCTTCTGTGTGCCTTTATTCTCCATCTCTGAAGATTCTGACACATCAAGTAAGACACAAGAATGTTCTGGGTCTTAGAAAATGAATTATATGATCCATAGGTAAGGAATGGTTTCCACTTCAAAGCAAAGCTGAATTTTGACACCACATCCTGTGGTGAAACTGAACTGAAACCATCCATGCCATAAAAAGTATCAGAAATGCATCTTAATTAATGCACTTTTCTTGCACTTAGTAAGGAGGTGCACTGAAAGAATGAGGAGAATGAAGTTCTATGAGAAAGTAATGATGCTCAGGGATGAAAAGAAAAATAGCTTCAGGAGGTGCAAAGGAACTTAGTGAAAACTGCAGCTGGAGAAGGAAAATTAGAAATGAACCTGAAGAAATAGAGAAAAATGTGGAAACAGGCATAAGATCTACAAATTGGATTGTGGTGTGAAAGAATAAAACAACCTTAACCAGCTTGTCTCTTCTCAGATATATTTGACTATAATCTCTGTGTTGTCTTAGAATTTTGAGGATTGTAATCCAATTTTACTGGAGAATACCAAATTGTTTGAGGGTGAATCTAGTCAGATTATTGGGAAAGATCCAGTAGTGGAAAAGGTAGAATACTGTTGCTGACGTACCAAAAATTGCGTCCCACCTCATTCCAGTGGGAGCCTTCTTGATCTCATTCTGTTTCATAAAATAGATAATGTCCCTCCTACACCCAATATGTAGAATACATAGTAAAGGGAAAACAAAATTTATAAAAATGGTAGAAGAGAGAGGGTTAAAGCTCAATTGAAAAAAGTGACAAAGAAATTAAATAAGAAAAACAATGGTACTTAAAAAAAGGAAGCAGTGAATGATATAAGTTGCCAATAAAGTAGTAGAAATGCGTCATTCAAGACACCCTTGAACACTAAGTTATAGAAAGTGTCTTCATTTATTAGCCTTGGGTTGCAACAATGGGAAAGGCAAGAAATCAAGAGCAAAGGATTAGTAGAAATGAATGAAGCTGAACAGGAAAAGAAATGAATAGAAGACAAAAAGGAGAACACGCATTAAAGCTAGAAAGATTTGTGAAGTGCAAAGGAAAAAAAGGGACAAATGTGGAAGATCTACTAGGAATGCTTGATGCTATGAAACATGGTGGACCTTTTACTACATGTTCTGAGTACTTACACCTTTTGATGATCGCTAATGCGGTTCCGTAGGACATTAATCTGGAAGAGAAATAAATAGGTGATGATGTTTCAAGAAGAAAGCATGAGAGCCACTGTGTCAGCACAGTATGTAGCCAAGAAAAGAACAAAAGACCAAAGACATTATCCCCAATAGTCAGGAAGGCTGCAGGTGGGGTGGTAGCAGATGTAAAAAGGAGAACCAGAAACATATTGGTTGGTTTATGTTTATTTGCCTCCATCCTTATTTTCTTTTTTGTTGTTATACCAGTGTAACTTTTTCTTACAGCATTTCTTCTTTCAATGAGGAGAAGATTTAAATTCAATTGTCTACTCTGCCATATCAGTGAAGGCTTCGTTTTTCAGATTTCTTCTCCGATGTGTTCCCATTGCGATCTTTTCTAGCAACAGAATGGTATGTGAATATTCTCCTTTCAGGTGCTTAAAAGCAAAGCTCTGCTTCTTGTGGCAGGATCTGCATTCCTTGAAACTGTAGTTTCCTTAGCACAGCTCTGCAATATTCTTCATTTTGAACATTATGCATTTTCTCTCTACAAACATGTCCTGTTCATGGAGTTCACTCAAAGCATTCATAAATATGGGAGAAATATTAATAATGCCATAAAACTAAGTTGCATTACTACGTGGGTAATTGAAACATCAGCCAGTCATACTTTATGTCAATTAATTTTCAGAATTCCGAAAAGGAGAAATTGTAAAGCAACTAAAGATATATATACAACACAACGTACAAACAAACAATTTAATGTTAGTTAACCTACAACATTTCTAAGAATTTGTGATACAAAATAAAGTTAACAGGAAAGGATCTTGGAACGTTCCTTGCCAAAAGCAAAAGAATCTACTTCTGTCTAGGACAGGGGTGTCAAAACTCAATTTCATTGAAGGCCACATCAGGGTTGTGTTTGACCTCAGGTGGCCGGAGTAAGCATGGCCAACCCAATGTCACTCCTGTCAAGGGTGCCTGCAAAAACAGGCTCCCGAGCTCCATTTTCGGGTGCCATGGCCTCCAGCAACCCTCTGCCATGTGGCCCTCCCGGGCTTCATTTTTATTGGCAAAGGGTTGCAGGAGGGTGTGGCAGCCAAAAACAGAGTTCAGGAACCTGTTTTCACTGGCAGAAGCACCATGGGCCAGTCCTTCACTGTTTCCTGGGTGATCTAAGTACTCTGTAGGTTGGATCTGGCCTTGGATCTGGCCTTGAGTTTGACAACCCTGATCTAGGAGAAGGATCAAAGGTTGGAGCAAAAGAAAGGGAGAACTGGAAAAACAATTTTTGTTCAATTAGGTTAGGCTACTTAGTTGCTGCTGCTTCTGGTAGAGAGTTCTAATTAAAAAAGAAAGCTTCCAAAAGATTTTTCATGTCCATAGCCCTGTTGATGGCTGAAAAGACAAAAGGATGCTTGACCTCACAAGACTTGAACTTGATTATAGGAATCATTGCAAACCAAGCAGGCAAACATGCCAAAGAACAACAAAGTTATCTGAAAAGGTACTGGTAGCATCCAGACTTCACAGGACATCGGAGGACACTATTGAGAGCAGGGAGTTGCATACATAGCTCCACACCATATATGATGTTTCCAGGAAACAGGCTATACTTACTACTTGCTTAACTCATCACAGCGTGCAGTAAGTATGGAAATCTGGTTAGGGTTAGAGAAAGGAGAATATTATAGCCTTTCATGGATAAATCCACATTTTTCTTTAACTTTCACCATCTGAACCTCTGGAGAATTTAGCCATTTCTAACCATTGATTAGTTCCTATCTTGGTGTCTCTCCTGAATTATTATTGCAGTTTGCTACCTACTTTCCTAACTTTGGTGTTTGTGTTCTGGGTTAAGTCCAGAATAGCATGGTCTCTATAGGCTTAGATCGTTCCCAATTCACCTCTTTTTTTGCCAATTCCTGAAGTGGCTGAATATATAGGTATTTTACTAGTTTGAATTGCTGGTGCTGACTTTCCCTCTCCATAAGAATGCCACTCGATCATAATTCATATTTCTGCAGGCTTGGTTCACTTATGCAATCAGGATGACTTAATTTTCTCTTATGTTAGAATAGGCATTTCAAAGCTTTCTTCCATCTAGCTCTTACTCTTTAGAATTTACTTAGCAATGAGATTTTTAGAGGCCTTTAAATATTTAATATATTTAAATATTTTACAGCTTTTATGACGCTAAAAGAACTTTTCAGGACAGTACTTGTCAGTGATTTAAATTACGACGCCACTGGGATTAGATATTGATTATATTAACAGTAGTTTATGCCATGTTGTGTTTTCATTGCTTTTTTGTTTAGACCACAGATAGTATAAGTGAATGTCAAATGAAAATACTGTTAATAAAAAGAAGTATGAAACTTGTATGCACCCGATTCTCAATGGCTCAAACAAGGAAATTACAATTAAACTTTTTTTTTAAATGGCAAGCAATTTGTATTGGCAATGAAGTGAAGGGTTTCACTCTCCTTCACAAAGGCTGAATGAAGAGCTCATTAACTTCTATAAAGATTAAAACACTTGCAAAGGAAATATTAAAAGAAACCCAGAGATGGTGAGCCTGAGAAACAAATCTTAACTATTCAGATAATGATATCTGAGTAACACCAATATCCATGAGGAGAAGGAGAAAGATCATAAATGTTAACAGCAAATTCATTTTTTGAATATAAATTCTTATGTAGACAAAACGGATCAATGTATGCAGAAGATAGAAGTGCCATGAGATTTGCAGGAAACCTCACGTTTGCAAAATGGACCTTCAGACTTGCAAGAGTCTGTGAATGGAGCTTTACAATGTATTTGTTTCTTGTCTGGTCTGCCTGGGAAAACTGACATCCATTTTGAAAGACTGAAGGTTCAAATCTCCTACTGCCATTTTTACAGCCTGAAAAGCTAGGGGAGGTTTCTTCTCTGCCTCTTTCCCTGCCCCATTACTCAGGGTGAACTATGCCCTCTCTTATCTAACTGTTATCTAGGCAGCATCTCTTTACCCTATTTCTCAGGTCTGTCTCCTATTCATATGCCCCAAATATCCTTTGCTGACCCGGGGTGTCCACATATATTGGGAATACAAATCTTAAAACTCCCCTTGCCAATGAGAAATTCTGATAATTGTAGCCCAAGTATAAATAAAACTCTTCAGGCCGGGGAAAGCAGATATTAAACTCTATCCACTTGAAGCACAGAAGTAACTTCACTCATGTAAAGAGGTTTTCAGTGTTGACTTATGAGGTTGGTTCCAAATGGAAATAAATCTAGATTGTCATTCAGATGAGTCACGTCAGATTACTCATACCTGTCTGTTCTTGTTTGGGGAGAAATACGTCATTTTGCAGTGAAAATAAAGGGGGGGGCAATTCCAAGGTTGTGTTGAAAGCTTGTCCATTTTCGTTTTCAGTAGTGACTTCAGTGCAAAGAAAATATTACTAGAACACCCAAGTGAGGAAAATATTCAACTTTCTCTGAGATCAATCATCAACATGATTCCTTTGGTCCATTCTGCTTCAGTCCACCCACTTCCTGATTGATATTTCTTGGTCACAGAAATGTGAATAATACCAGCCAATGAAGGATTTTGTCATTAGCAGTATTTCATGAAGGCATGACCCAATAATATTCCTCAAAACAAGGTAAGTTAATTGAACGTAAAAGCAATTCTTATTCTTCCTGGATCAGTTGCACAGGTGATCTGAGCCAATTAGGGATCATGTATTTAAAAGAATAACTATCTTCCCATTTAGCTCCATTGTGATAATTACAGAGACAAATGGAAACACTTTTCTACTTGTTGGTGGATTGTTTTGTGGTTTCAAAAAGTTATAAAAATTTTTGCACTGTACAAATGACAGTACTGAATCATAGGCCTGTGTTCAGCTATACAGCAAGTTTTATTGAGACATCCACAGTCATTTACTGACAGCACACTTCCAGGTCAAAAAAAAAAAATTTGGACAGATAATTATCCCACGATAACTTTTATGGATGCATAGCTTGTATCTGTGCCCTGTAGAATTTGTACATTGTTAACAGCATAGCAGGCTATGCACGTCTACAGATCTTCCAACAATACATGCTGCTACATTGACATAACTTGATTTCAATTATGAAAATGTTCTCAAAAAATAAAATAAAAAATTCTACAAAGCTCCCAAAAGATCCAATATCTTTCCTTTATTTCACTCAGTCTTATCATAGTAAGATGTAACATTTGATTACCTTATACAGAATCCAGAGCTGTAAATGAATTGATATCAATGTTGAAACTTACCTCATATTTCTGCCTTTTGAACTTTTCCTGTAAATCAAATTTCTCAGCCTCAAGATCATGAATGCTCTGCCACAGTTCCCTGGCCTTTTCCCTGATTTGAGAAGACAGGACATTAATAAAGATACTAGTCATGTTAGTTCTAAATTAAGCAAAATATGTAACGAAACCATGTTGCTCTAGAGCAGTCTTTCCCAATCTGATGCATGAACTATAGCTAGCATGACCATTCACCATAGCAGAAGGGATGATGGAGATTGTATTGCATTATAATTTAATGAGTTCATATACTGACTGGTTTTTCAGAGTTCAGCCTTCTGATAAGTAGGGAACAGCCTGAACAAACCAGTGTAGCAGTGTCTAAAGTGGTAAGCAGTATTCTGTGATTCCTTGGGATAACCTTGTAAGAAGTACATGCCTCCTCCAATTTTCTGGCCCATATAAAAGTCCAACCCTCTAGAGCAGGGGTGTCAAACTCAATTTCATTGAGGGCCACATCAGGGTTATGTTTGACCTCAGGGGACTGGGGTGGGCGTGGCCAGGGTGGGCGTGGCCAGGGGCGCCTGTGGTGGCCCAAGTGGTCTGACAGCAAAAACGGGCTCCCAAGCTCTATTTTCAACTGCCACGGCCTCCTGCAACCCTCTGCCAGTGAAAACGAAGCTCCCATGGGTCGCTATTTCCTGTGTGGCCCCATGGGTCAGATCTAAGTACCCCGCAGGCCAGATCTAGGCCCTGGGCCTTGAGTTTGACACACCTGCTGTAAACCTGACAACCTCTATTTTCCTCCCTTTTCATCAGTCTACACATCTGGCTCTGTCTAAGCCTCTGGAAAGCACAACTCCAGAAAATTGCTCCAGAAGCAATTCATACAAAAGCCCTTTTAAAATTAAATCTTGAGCTCTGATGCACTGTCCAAGCAGTAGACTAATTTTACTACCTCTTTGAGATGGTTACAATTATTCCCTCCCCTTAATTATTATGGAAATGACACTAAAACAAACACACAAACAAAAATAGGGAGAAAAAAAAGAGAGAGAGAGAGACTATCTCAATCATCATTTCTGTAATGTTGGCCACCCTTGGCAGGACACAGTGTTTTCTAAAACCCTCAATCAGTCTCCTGAAATTGTGTATTTTTTCTATGTGATCTTTGCACCCTCTAGTGGTCTTCTTTTTTAAAGCTCAGATGCCAGCAATACTGTACATTCTTCGGACTGATGCCCAACCAGTCATTGTTACAATTATGTAGCACCTATTTAAGATATAATCTTGCTGGTATCTCTTAAGGCAAATTGTGGGCAGTCAAACTGACAATTCTGTTTAACAAACTGTAAACATGTCAAAACAACGATTAATTACGTGATGAGAGAAACATTACTGACTTAGGACAAATGAAAGAGTCCCTTGACTTGAGCTTCACTTCTGATGGACTTTATGAACACATCTATATTGTCTTCGTGGCAACTACACAGAAGTAGTTTGTTATTGCTTTTTTCCAGATTTTGTTTTTACTTCCCAGTGTAAAACTCTGCCCTGGACTTCCATGATGATCTCAATCTAAATACCAACAAGGTTTGATCCCATTCAGCTTTATTAAAACCAAAGTTGTTCGGCTACTACCATTTGCTTAGGGTACTCTAACATATATTAACATTTTAACACCAGCTTGACTTTGTACCTTGCCCACATTGGAGTTATATTTGCCACACTGCAGTTAACCAATTTCTGGAAGACCATAGATTCCTCACCCCTTTTCACAGAGTGAGTGTATGTTTACTTTTATTGTGCCTCTGGAGCAGGGATGTCAAACTGGTGGCCCACGGGAGGGATGCATCATGCGCAGACCATGCCCACTAGTTCCACGAAGAGGGAAAATGTTGTCATATGTCATGTGACAGCAACATGCCGCCTTGAGTTTGACACCCATTTTCTAGAGTATTTCTTATACCATTTGTTCTCCAATATTCTCCAGTATGCAAAATTGTTTGGTATGCATAAATATAACACCAAAGTAAATAGGATTTACAGTTATTTATTTTGGGACTAGAAAATGGTTCAGCATCAACTCTTTTTTTTGTTGTTGTTGTAACGGGACCATGCCATCCTGTGAGACAGTGACATTAGTGACAGAAATTATGCTACATTTGCTTTGTGCCTGGCCACACATCTTATCTAAGAAATAGAAGAAACAGCAGATAAAAACTAGTTTTTATCTCATTTCTTGCTTTCCATTCCTTCAGCGATGTCTTCTGACTGAGGAATGAATGCCCCTCTCACCTCAATTTGTCTTCATTCAAATGATCAATATTCAGGGGTTTACGGCGCTCAGTGAGGATCTTTTTCTTCTTTTCCCGCTCTGTTTGTTTTTTCCCACTCTTCTTCTCCGTCTAAAGAAATCAGTTCATGAGTGACATCAGTGGCTGTCAAGTTCAACCAAATTGCTTCTCTCCAGTGGTGAATCTGAGAGGTCACATATGTACTGAATGGCCATTTCACAGGCAAAATGTTATGTGTATGTGGATTAACACTAAAGATAAAAAAGTTTAAAAGTTGCAAGCATGAAATTATTTTTATGCATTAGTGCAAATCTATCCAAGAGCAGAGGGAAGATGCTAAGTTCAACATTTATGAATTCAGCCTTCACTTTCTTGACAAAGCACAGCAGTTCCTCCGAACTGGTCTTTTGTTTGAAGGACCAGGCAAATCAAATCCAGTTCAAAAGTTTTAAAAAGAAAAAGAAAATAATTGGGGAGGAGATACTTGTAGTTATAAACTAGATAATTAGAACGTGGACAGCAAATGAAACAGGCTCAGATCTTATTGCACTACCTTATACCAAGATCTAATGTACTTCTGTTTTAAATTACAAGTATTTGTGAAATGTGTCTTCATCCATATAATTTAATATATAGTTTATAAAACTTTTTTTTTTTGCAATGGAGTCACCTGTTACAACAGTCAGGTACCCACCTTCTGAAGGTAGCCTCCAAAATGAAGCATGTTGGAGAAAGCTTTTTTCTTCCTCTCATCTTCTTCAGCCCGCTTCCTGGCTTCTTCCTCCTCTTTTCGAGCTCTCTCTTCCTATCAAAAAAGGAGACATGGTTTTCAGAAGAATAAAAAATGTACAATAAAGTCAAATGTTTACCCAATAGATGCCAATAAGAAAATCATAGCAGATAAGTGCAGTCTAATTCTTGCCATAGCCAGAACAGTGATAACTTTGAATTCTTGTTTAAATTGTTCAACTGCACAAAAGACCATTAGAAAAAGATGTAATAGTTACAATGGCTTTTCTCTCTATGAATTGATTCCAGTTTCCAGAATTGAAATTAAAGGATCAGATTGGATGTACAGAACTCTTATAGAATCAAATATAAAGATATAAATGAGACAAGAATTGCCATGTATTTTCAATAATGCAAAAGCTATCAATTATATTTGCAAATATAGACTGTAATTGGTCAATTATTACCGACTGATGAAATTTAGCACTTTAAATGTATAAATATAGCAATTTATATTGGCAGACATCTAGCACCATCTTGTCCTTTGAATTAAAAAAAACCAAATCAATAGTGTATCATTTGGTATTTAATCATATTTATATAATAACTATGGGACAATAGTTAATGGTCAGCTCTTAAAACAGTTCAGCTTGATGCTAAGTTAAACATTAATGTGAAAACAATTCAGCTGTGCTTTTGGCAAGTCAATGTGAATGGAATATTAAGCATTAACCCAGAATGTTTGCTATGACTGTTGTTATTCATGACTATTGACCAATGACTATTATTAAAGAGTGAGAAAAGGAAGTTAGTTCCACTAGTAACACTTAGGAAAATACACCACAAATGTTGGATAGACTCACAGCCAGACGGGCCTGGCGTTCCTTCTCTCGCTCACTACGAATCCGTTGTTGTTCAGCTCGTTCAGCTCGCCGCTGCTCCTATGTAAGAACAAGCTTAATATTGGATAGTGGTCCAATCATTTAGAATTTATGCTAAAATCTGATGCTGTCAATGGAGGAGGGACAAGAACTGTTGATACTTGAACTACAATTACGTTAGTTCAACTGAAGTGGCATAGAAGTTATTATTGTACATAAATCAAGAAAATAATTGCAAATCATTTCTCCTAACAATAAAGATAGGCTATGATAACTCCTGTCCTGAATGTACTTACCAGGGACATAAATTTCTCTACGAATATTATTTTTTACTATAAATAAACTTATTTAGCAATAAAGATCTTCATTTTCCCCCCTTTAATATAGCAATCCTCAATCTTTCTACTCCAGGGACCAGCAATGGCAGCAAGTTGGGTGGGAAGTGGATGATTTCACATGCGCATCTATGCTTGCACAAATGAAGCTTTGTATACTCTCACGCTTGTCTGACGTTTGTGCGGTCCTGTTCCTAATCTTTCCCTATTAAGAAGAATTGTGTAGCATTGCCTAGAATGACATATTGTTATAATCATAGATTCACAAGTTGTCAATAAACCCAAGTCCTGATGCTAAGTATGAACAACTGCAAAATCAGTGACTTTGATAAAACAGTTAAATCATTAATAAGAGGGTTAGGAGAATTGGGTCTGACCATTCTAAATAAAAAGTATTAAATTCTGACATACAATTCTGTCCTTGAGGAAGATCAGCTCTTCTTCTTCCTTCTTTCGATTCTCAAAATGAGCCTCAATTAGAGCTTGTAATTCATTCAGATCTTTTTCCATTCGCTTCCGGTGAATATCCTGAAGAGCAACAAAAACATGAGCAAGATTTGGCACTGTTCTCTCAAAGACCTCTGGCGGTAAGAAAGAACTAGTCTGGGCCAAGAATAACCTAAGAATACTCACATCAAAATCTACTCTCTCTCCATCAGGTATCTTTGGAGGGACCAGATTAGGCGTGAACAACCTGAAATTAGAGAAAAATACAGAGTAAAATACAGATCATACAATACCTGACTTGGAATTCACTCCATCTCTTTCTGCATACCAAACAGTTCATTGATTTGGTTGCATTTCTGACATCATTGGGCTAAATTTAATCCCATTGGTGCTGAGGAGTTTTATTTCCAAACTGAAGTAGATTTATCCAAGACAATACAGGCAAAACTCCCACCTTGTAATATCATTTTTATATTGTGTAAGCTGCATATAAGGAAATGCATTCATTGTCACTTTTGCAGGTTAAAAAAATATTTAATCTAGAAAATAGCATATCACGAACTAGGTGAATAGTTATCCTACATATTGCTTTTTATAACTCACTTTTATTTTTATTTTGGGGAAGTCTTCAATTATATAATTCTCTTAACTATAAACTAAATGAAACAGTTCAGGTCATGTGATGTTTAGCTAATTGGATGACATCGATATAGCTCTTTTTGTAAACAAGAATAATTAAAAGTTACGGAATTTAGAGTAATTGCATTGTGTCTTAAAACCCCTGTTGTATTTACTGGTAGATGTTGTTTTTTTAAAGTTTTAACATCTTTCTTTAACTGTGAAAAAATAATTGCTCAGTGCCATTTAAAGGGCATTATCTTATATTTTAATCAAATGTGTCCATGACTAAAATATTTCTTAAAAACAGAAAAGACTCAGTAGCACATTCAGAATGTTAAAGGAATAAAACTCATCTTTTCTATGGTGCAAACCTAGAACAGTGCTAAAAGTATAGTAGCTAGTCTCAGAACTCCCCAAGTATATTATGTTTTTATTAAATTATTTAAATAATGTTTATGGTCACCATTTCGTTACTGTGACTCTGTGACTATTTATTTAAACTGATTGCTAATGTCACTGTAATTTTAATTTAAATTTTTTTGTGGGGGGAGAGGAAGCACCAAATGGAACGTCACAATGGTTGCCAGGTATAACATGGCTCCACCTGTCATTGCAGTTTTATTTTTCTTTACCCAATTTAGATGAAGTATTGAGCAGCTGTAACAACTCATGTCTGGCATTGGAATACTATCCTTGTTAGGGTTTCATCTAGGGCTGCAAGCCCCAACTGCTTTCCATCTGTCTCATCCCTTCTGTAGCTGACATTTTAAAAAAATTTAGATAACTTTCAGAACTGCCTAAAAAGACCATGTATTTTCTGTTATGGAATTCATGTTTTTTTTAAAGTTTATTAGCAATATAATCCTATATAATTTTATTGAAAATAAAATGTAGGCACTTGCCAAAGATATATAAAATAAAACCAACAAGAAAATACAACAGCAAAGAAATGCATTCAAATTTTGGTTTTTAGTTGTTAGCTTTTCTGTAGTAAAGCACTGATATGAAAAAAAATATTTTATCAATAATATTGAAAAGTATGGGAAACAGCATTATCTGAAAAGTTGATGCAGCACTGAGTCATGAAGAATCATTTAATTGAAGGTAAATGTTAGTACATATAACATATATCCTAATTAAGCCTACGAGAGAAGTATAATGACTTCTTCCAAAGTAGAGAATTGCAACTTATTTTTATGTGTATGCCTATAGGAGATTTAGGTTGAAGTATGTGTTTCACAATTTCATAGAATAAATACAGTCATAGGAATTTAAAGTAGCCAACCTGCTAGCCTGAGCTAGCTTCTGAAGTTTCAAACTTCTGAAGTGTAACTACAACCAGAACCCTGGCTGTAGGAATAAATAACTCATCTGATGACTAGAGAGAATAAGAAACAAGCATGGAGGGATAGTTGATATCCCAACCTTAGGAGATAAAACTCACATCATTCCAGTGTTTAATGGTTACAGTTAATTTGATCTAAAGTCTATCAATTTATGGATATATTGAGAATGCAAATGGTCCTGCCATTTGTAGCAGAAATTAGACAAGATGGTAAAAAGTATTGCAAGATTGCAAGAAGGTGTACAGATTATAAAGCTAAAAAGACTTTGTAGCTTAGCTGGTGCAGACAGCTGTTGATGCTGCAATGACATCTCGGTAATGGAGGATCCCAAGACAGCTGCTGCATGCAGAGCACTCTGCGATCTCCTTGTATCAGATTGCTCCAAAGCTCAGTTAATCACCAGAGGATTTCAGGTCTAAAGGACTGTGAAATGGATTGGTTGCAGCTACACTATAAATGGGGCAATCTACGCTAAATAGGACAGATTAAAGCATCTGACATCCACTAAGAGAAAGCAGGCTAAGAGACAACAGGGATAGAACAGCTGATATTTATGGCTCCCAACTTTAGTCATCATGTCTATGTCTCCATTCTGTTTTGGCCTGTGTTCTATCTATGGTACGGTGCTAAGAGGAGAATTAATTAAACAATCAGACCTTAGAAACCATCCCTCTAATTATTTTCCTTATGCAAGACCAACTATACCCTGAGGAGCAATGATGCAGTTGCATGGATGGCACATTAGTTTCAGCAACAAATTTGAGTCCATCCACTAACTGAGTATTGATCTCAGCTGAAGCATGAGGATAGCCATGATAGTTGTCCAGCATGTATTGATTATGGGGGTGTCCTTGTCTGACTGTCCCACATGTATTGATATGTGGGGTTCCCAGAGTCTTGTGATTTGCTTCACCATCTGGCTGCATAAATAGCCACTGCAACCTTCTTGTGAGTCATTACTTGCTCAAAAGGTTACCTATAGAATGGAAGGCCTGCTGCCACTACAGAAAAAGAGCACAGAAGACAACAGCTCCAGCATCAAAAACATTTCCATCTTTTCCTTGGTGAAAAATTTTATGAAAGAAAAAAAGATAAAACAACCAATGGGGGAAACATGACCAGGTTATACATGAGGTGTAATGGCATCTCATTTAAATCTATAAAATTCACTGAACGTGGCAAGGCAATTGTATGACAAAAATGTAGTCTAGAAACATTATATTTTAATTTATGGTAACATATCACTCAAGGCATATGTACTTACTTGGGTTTAGGCTTTGATTCTCCTGCAATAAAAACAAATACAAAACTGTAAAACGCCATTCGTGGATAAGCAGTATCACACAAAAAGGATTAAGAAATGCTAAGCAAAATGAATTAGAGTCTGTGGTAAGAAAAAAAATCCCTAACTTTTTCTTTCCCCCTCCCACAATCCCCATTCATTAATTCAAATTCCTTATTGTTTACTTCTCTTTATATTCCAGGTCAAAATTTTCTACATGCCTAGTCATTACCGGATGAATTCATGGATAGTGACCTCCACTCCCATCATGACTCCCATCACTAACTGTTAAGGCTGGTCTCTGTCTTAGTAAAGAGAAGGAGTCGACGAGTTGCCAGCCTTAGCTAGAGCCATGTGACTAGCAGCATTCCCCACTAATGGTAAAGGGTATATTGGTCTGTTCTGCCATATTTTGGCTATTATACCATAATCAAATTTTACCCCAGGCATGCTGATGCTATTGTATGCAAACTAAGCTCTCTGATCTAGAGGCCATCTTAATGTTGCATCCCAACTAGAAGATTGCCAGTTTAAAAAATAAACAATAAAAACCATGTTTCCAACTTCTGTTGATTTATAGTATTTGTTGTACTAGACAGCAATAGCACTTAAACTTATATACTCCTTCACAGTGCTTTACAGCCCTCTCTAACTGGTTTAGAGTCAGCATATTGCCACCAACAACCTCTGTCCTCATTTCATTGACCACAGAAGGATGGAAGCAGTGGTGGAATTCAATTTTTTTTACTACTGGTTCTGTGGGCATAGCTTGGGCATGACTGGGAGGGTCATGTGACTCAGTGGGGAGTTTCTGTAATAAGGGCAATAAACATTAGGCTAGAAACAACACCAGAATATTTTTTGCTGCCTTCCTTTACAGGATTAACCCTGTAAAGTGGAAAAAAACAAAGGAGATTTCTTTTAACAACCAGTTCTCCAAACTGCTTAGAAAAGGTACTACCAGTTCTAGCGAACCTACTAGAACCTGCTGAATTTTCCCTCTGAATGGAAGGCTTAATCAACCTTCAGCTGGTGAAACTGCTGGTAGTCAGCATTCAGCAGAATTAGCCTGCAATACTGCATTGTAACCACTGCGTCACCACTGCTCGTATCAATGGTTCTACCTAGTGCTTTATTATGTGCCAATGTTCAGATAACCCTTTTCTCATTTCTGAAATTAATCACATAGTTTGTTTTATATTTATACTTCTCTCCTTTCCAAACAAGATGCTTCTTTAAGCAATGTCCAAATGATATTGTACACCAAACTAATGCTTAGTGCATAGAATGGGAGTTTGATTCCTAATTTCCTTAAATGATGATTTTTGTGGCAAATTTAAGGGTTAGGTACAGAACAGAGGACCTTAGGAAGAGAAATACATTCCTTTTCATCTGGATGTGAATGCATTTAATTTCACATTGTCAAATCAATATGTACACATTTTTTTAAACAGAAAAGAATAGAAATTTAGGTTTTTTTTTTATTTTATTATTTATT
>JAEANM010002898.1:0-23417 GCA_017656035.1 Myanophis thanlyinensis | reverse complement strand
ATAAATAAATAAATAAACAAACGATTCAAAGGCCCAAGGGAGTTTAAGGCTGTCAGCAAAATTTTGCCATTTTAACAAGCTCAGATCAAGGGGGAATCATGTGCTGGCTGGTATCTCATCAGACAAAACTCTGGTCTTTTATCTCTTCAGAAAAGCATTGCTCCGATATTGCCACATCATCGGTATCTGCTGAACAAGTCACGCAGCATCCTCAGTATCTGTGTAATAAGTCCCCTCCCCATTCCCCTGGGAGCCAGGATGGGCCTCTCCTGCCATGTTCAGGGGCTGATTCCTGTGTAAAAAGGCATCTGGGAACTCTCAGGACTGGCTTTGCATGTCCATACAGCACAAAGCTGCAAGGCAAGCAACACTGAGCTGATACAACTTTCATTTCGCTTCGGGAGATAATTGACGTATCATGTTTTATGCTAGCCATCTCTGGCTAGTCTCATTAGTCTGGTAATTTCAAAATGGATTGGATTTAAATAGATGATTCAGTTATACAGTGATCTGTGGATTAAGGATGTTTATAAGGTGGTATTATTGATGTTTTCAAAAGGAAAAGGGGCTGGGATTAGAAAGTGGAGATGTCAAGATTATAACTAGGATCACATGGAATTTTATGGGTCATGGTTTACTGAACAAGCCATTGTGTTCTGATTCATGCCCAGTACATAGTGTACAATAAATTGTATAATGGCTGGCTTCATATGTCCTGTGCTTTGTGTGATTGTATCGATGGAGGTTCATTCAATTTCGTTGCACACATGTTGTGCATTGACAATAAAGGATTGAATTGAATTCATATATTGCACTAAGTCATTATGTGATTAGTTTTGGTTTGCTAGATTGGGTGAACCCAGAAACCATAATTTACACCTTAGCTTTATTCATAAAACCATACATTGTGGCTTATTTAGTGAACCATGATTGAAGCAAGCACAGCTTCACATTATGCATAAACTCAAAGCCTTATGAATTTACTGAGTAGTATGTAGAATTGGTGCAAACTAATTAGTCAGATATAATAAATCCAAAATTGGAGAAATAGTTTAGATAGGTATGAGCAAGGTTTTTATTACTAGAGCTCTGTTTCTCAAATTATTATTGTTACAACTGTACTGGAATGGTACTAGAATGGTATTATAATGATAGTGATGGTGTCAAGATTCAAAAGGACATTTGTGTATGGGGGGGGGTTCCATTTTATATTATGCAGGTCATTTTATACAGTAAAACTCAGGCCATATAAATCTTGACACATTTATGTTGCAGGGTCATTGAGAGGGAAAAGGGGGAGATAGAAACGGCACCTTCTTATCTTGTTTTCATTCCATAACTTTAGTTCCCATGAGAATTTCTTTTTGGCGCTTTGCACCTGTGGGGGGAAGTGTCTTCAGAAGTCGTTGGACTCCTTTTTGAAATGGTTGGACAGTAATTAACATGTGATAATTAGTGGGGTGGAACTTTAGGTTTTACTTGGGTGAAGAAATCCCGGAAGCTTTAGATTTGGGATTTCAATAGACCGTACCAGTATAATGTTTTCAATAAAATCTTATTCTTTGGACTTTGCTTCCTGGAATTCTGATTACATTGATGATGTTGTATGGAACCCTGACAGATGGCTTCCTGACAATATATACATTGGGCTAGGATTTGGGGCCTGTTTTACCCTTTTTCTTAAAAAAGGGGGGGCTATTGGTGCATTTCTTAGTGAATTTTTAACACATATTCTATTTTCTGCTAAAAACCCACAGAGCTAAGGCACAATTGTGATTTGCAACTTGATCCTAAGAGGCTCCAAAACTTACATAAATGGACTGAGTGGCTATATGTAAGCTGCAGATTGCTCATTTCTGATTTCCAGATTTGAATGGATGAGACAGAATTTGATGGAGGGAGGGAAATATAGAAAAAAATGCTTACGTGCTCAGCAGATCAAGCTTCACTTACAAGCATCTGGCAGTACAGACTGCACAAACATGAAAAGAGGTAAATCATATTTTCAGGAAAGAGTAGAGAATATAGAGCAAACATATATAGAGCAGGCATCACCCACATTTTCCTTGTTGTCATGTCCTACCTCATTCAGAGACAGAGTCTTCTAGGATCTATCACAGATGTATCACATCTGGGCCTCCTATAGCCCTTGATTGCTATTACTTTTAAGGGCTTTAAGTTACCATAACTTTGAAACAAAATAATTTTGCTGCAAAAAATTCAGCCAAAATATATCCCAATCATCTGTCAGAAATTAATTCAGCAGTCATGGATTTAAAAGAAATGCTCCAGCCCTGGGTACTAGATGTTATCATGGAGTATATCTCAGTTGTAATTAAAATGCTTGTATTGTATTTTAATTGAACACAATTAGTGGATGAGTGGTTTGCAAACATAAAATCATATTTTCATTTTGCATTTTGTATTGGAATATACTGGGATATTGGTATTATAGCAATAATCTCTTGTACAACTGTACACATCTGTAAAGGTATGGATGAGGTCATAAAATGGCGCCCAGAAGGTAAATGCTGGGACTCTATCCCACAATTTCCATAACCTCCCAGGTGGTTTTATATAGTTACAACATATCTCTGTCTTCTCTTTGGGCAGATTCACACTTCCAAAGAACTAAATTGCAATCTCCTGTTGCTGTTTTTTCCTGAGTGCATGTGGGGCTCAGAGGAACTCCTGAAAATACCGTAAACAATATATTGTTATCCCAGAGCCATATACAGACCCACCCCAGGTCCAAAGGAAGATGTACGTGGCAACCTTGAACATCCCAACAGCAACTCACGCAATAGAGGAAAGCTGTTAATAAAATTGCTTATTTACTGTTATGTCTTTATGAATCCAAAAGAGGTTTTCATTCACCGTGCTAGTTATAATCCAATCTTTATTTCTAACTAAGTCCTTTCCACTTGTCCCTCAATGAGCTTCTAGTGCATGGGTGTCATCGCCATGTCATGTTGCCGTCATGTGACGATTTGCAACATTTTCTCCATTCGTGGTGCTGGGATGGGCGTGGCCTGCATGTGATGCATCTGGCCCATGGGCGCCAGTTTGATACCCCTGTTAGTGCCTGAGGTGCATATTTTCCAGACAAAGGGACACCCTTGGCCATAGTAGGACTTGCATTTACTTCTCTCATTTTGAAAATGACTATTCGATAACAAAACCTGGCAGTGTCTTCATATGACCCTGGATTCTTACATTTTCATATTTATTTGTAAAAATTCATTATAACTAGGTATCTTAAAATGTTTTTTTGCTGCTCTCATCGGTATAAAGCCATTGATAAAAGTCATTATAAATATTTTCTTGATTAAGGTTTAAGCAATATTCTTAAATCTCATTGGATCAGTGGTGGAATTCAAATTTTTTTACTACCGGTTCTGTGGGCATGACTTGGTGGGCATGGCTGGGTAGATTAACCCTGTAAAGTGGGAAAAAAGGAGATTTCTTCTAACAACCAGTTCTCTGAACTGCTTAGAAAATTTACTACCAGTTCTAGTGAATAGGTTAGAACTGGTTGAATTTCATCTCTGCACTGGATATCTTTGCAATGGTCTTATACATCTAACAATATAATAAGTAGAGAGCTATGCAAGGCAAAAAAGAGTAAATGTTTTTACCACTATCATGAAACTACAATTTTAAAAGTATTAAAGAATGCTTCCCTAAGGAAAATCCATATAGAAAAAAAATACTTTGTTGGCTCTCTTTAATTATATGCACCATATTTTTATGTTATGATCTACATCTGACAGCAAAATCTAAGATAAATTGCTGTTGGTGCATGGTTATACATGCAGACTTTTAAAACATGCAGAATATAGTCAGTAAAATAGAACACATTCAGACAATAGCTAAATACATGACTACAATTAGCCATGCTCTAGTAACATCTTGCTTAGATTACTATGACAGATTATGTTTGTGCTGTCTTGGAAATTTACTTGGACTCCCCAAGTAGTATAAAATATACTGTAAGAGCTAAACTACTAATTGAGACTAATACAAACAATGATCAGTTCTGAAAAATGGCATGAACTACGTTTCTAACTGCAGTTGAAAGTGCTGTTCTTAACCAAGACCCAAACCATTCGTTGGTTGGTCTAAGTATTAACGTCTACAGTCAGCTGTCCCATTTATTTATTGTTAATTAACATTTTGATACTGCCCAATGATAGGAGTAAACAGAAGAATCTCAAACAGTAATAGTCCCCAGCACAAAAATCCAAACAGTAAATGAGAATATGAGCCAAAATAAAATCAGATTGTCAATGTCTATCCTCCCCTGGCATTACAAATTGTCACAAATTTTTTTTTAAAAAATGCTTTCTGAAGCCTGAGAGGAAGGACCAACTCCAAGGTTAGTATATTCTATAGATCAAGATTTGCTGGTTGAGGAATTCTGGGAGTTGAAGTCCACAAGTCTTAAAGTTACCAAAGTTGGAGACCCCTGCTATAAAGTAAGGGCCACTACTGAGATGAGAAGACATTCCTATCCCACCTGCCCTCATCAACATGTAGGAGTTGGAAACCCAAGAAGGCATCTAGAGATGATTTAATTAGAACCAGCAGATTCATTGAAGACAAGGACAACACCACCTGCACTTTGAAGTGATAATTCAAGCCTATAGGCAATCAGAGCAGCAATTATAAAGTAGGTGCTACTCTGAAATGGTGGGACTTGCATGCCAGCAGTCTGGCCACTATGTTCTATATCAGAAGCAGTTTCTAGCTATGACCAGTATTTCCTGTTTCAGTTAAGACCACAACCAGAACACCGGATAAAACTAGGCAAAGTTCCCTGCTGGCCACAACCTCCACTTGTTATTCAAGCAGTAATTATAAGTCAAGAGGAACACCCCCAAGTCACGGATCTGCTCTTTCAGGAGAAAATGACTGAAATGGTATGGGGAAATATCCTCGGGAGCTAAGAGATGCAGCCAAGGGAATGGTCAGATAAAAGGCAGCTGAGTCAGAAGCAGGAATGTGGGACAGGAAAGAGGCTGAAAAGATCCTCCCTAGTTTTAAGCTATAAAACAGAAGAGGGGAACAGGGAAGGGGAGCCGTAATTTCAAACCTGCAGGATTCTGTTAATGTAGTTTTGCAATAAACTAGAATGAGTTCATTTGGTCATGTTTCCTATGTGGTCTATTACTTCACAAAGCTGAAAGTGACCCTGTCCAGAATTAACAGGAACCAATAAAGTTATAAAGAGAACCAATAAAGAGAGATCTCCAAATCTGTCTTTGATGCTGATCCTTACTCCAATTTCATGAAAGCCTAACCCTAAGGGGATATTAGTAGAAATTGGAATTCCCATTAAACACAAAGCATTACACTACATATTGTACTATGTATGATTATGTACAGTATGTGATAAATAAAAATCTGAATCTGAATCTAATTTATCCATGGAATGACAATAGAAAGTATGAGTCCCTTGATGCATGAATCTCTCTGTGATGTTGATTTTCTCCCCAATTTCATGGAAGCAGAGGTGAAATTCAGCAGGTTCTAGCAGGTTCACTAGAAACAGTAGTAAATTTTCTAAGTTCAGAGAACTGGTTGTTAGAAGAAATCTTTTTGTTTTTTTCCACTTTACAGGGTTAATCCTGTAACTTCCTTACAGGATTAACCCTGTAAAGTGGAAAAAAAAAAAGATTTCTTCTAACAACCAGTTCTCTGAACTTAGAAAATTAGAAAATAACATTCTGGTGTTGTTTCTAGCCTAATCTTTATTGCCCTGCTTACAGAAACTGCCCACCCAGTCACATGAACCCCCCCAGCAACACCCACCAAGCCACACCCACAGAGAACCGGTAGTAAAAAAATTAAATTCCACCACTGCATGGAAGGCTAACCCTACATTGATTTCCATCCCTGATTGGGATTTTCCCGTGCAATTTTCCATGGAATGAACATAACGGGGATCATAAATGTAAGATTCTTCCTATGCATAAAAAGCTGCTCTGTGAGAGAGCAGGCTGTCCAGAAAAAGGACCAGCACCTGTGCTGCTATTGTCCTCTTTCTTTAAGTCCTCTCCCCAGCCAGCAGGGCAGTGTTGCTATAAAAGCTGGGCTCAGAAACAGCTGTGGGTGTGTGGGTGGAAGGAAAATATCCTGTAGTGTCCTAAAGCTGGAAGAGAGAATTTTCTCTAGCAGTACTCATGAGGTTTAGTAGATGGAGTGGGAGTATTAGTAGTGGGAAAGAGTGGCATAATGGTGAGCAGTGAGTGCTTGTGTATGTGTTATCTGTGTTGTCTAAAGACCCGTATTGTGTTGATTCTTTTGTATTTTTTGCCTACTGAATTGGGTATATTTAAAAGAACCTGTGACAGAGAGTGATGGGATATCCATAAACAAGGTGGGATATCAAACACACGGTGACAACCACACAAGTGGAGGTGGCTTAAACTCAAGGAAGTTGATTAAACATTCCATAAAAAGAAAACAAAAATTGGCTTCAAAAGGAAAAGAGCTGTGCTCTGGCAGAGCTCAAACTTTGCCGGAAACAAGTCAACATCCTGGCTGTAGAAACCAGACCTCTTACCAGAACCTACACCACACAAACAGACATGGAAAATGTAGAAGGGACAGATTTTTAGCAACAAAGACAGGTATCTACCCTATGCCTGTCGTTAAGCCAAAGATGAAGAAAGATCAGGAAAACACAGGGCTAGGCTCAGATACTTGGGCCAATATTATCACAGAAACGTTAAAGCAACAGCAAGAGGAAAAGCTGTGATTAATTACAAAAGAGGAAGAAGAATGGCTATGGAGGGAGACAGGAAAGGTAGGCTAGAATGGAAAAGAGTAAAAGAGAGGCAAGAAGAGAAGAGCTTAGGGGGCTGGTAGACTTATTTAGAAAAAGTCCAGTCACCAGAAGGGACACTATCGCCTCAAAGATTTTTGGAACATATGGAGAGTGGAGGTAGTCCCAAAGATGTAAAAATCCCTAAGTTGTCAGAGGAAGAATACTGTGAGAGAAATCTTGGAGTCTTAGTGGACAATCAGTTAAATATGAGCCAGCAGGGTGTGGCGGCAGCCAAAAAAGCCAATGCAATCCTAAATTGCATTAACAGAGGGATACAATCAAGATCAAGTGAAGTACTAATACCACTCTGTAAAGCCTTAGTAAGACCATACCTGAATATTGCATCCAGTTTTGGTCACCGCGCTATATAAAAGATGTTGGGACTCTAAAACAGTGTTTCTCAACCTTGGCAACTTTAAGATGTTTGGACTTCAACTCTCAGAATTCCCCAGCCAGGTCCCTTCCAACTCTGTTCATGTTAATCTAGGAGCCTACTTTACCATGTTTGAAAGAGTTGCTAGTTCTTGTAAATGGCCTGAGAGTGAATGGGTGGCCAGAGTGTTTACCAAGAAAGGCGTTGAGAGCTTACAAGTAGTCTTCCAGCAAGAGAATAACAGATCACTCACATATTAATTCTATACAGGTATGATGTCACTCCCTACACCTATAGGCAGAGGTTTAGGAGCTACACATATGACAAACATGAAGGAAATTGTGAATTGTGAGCAAAATTGGAAGACTTAGGCAGGAAATAGTTGAGACCAGAGGAAAGAAGAAAAAAAAAAAGTGGTCAGTGAAGTAATTTTAGAGATGTTTCTACAGGTACTCCCTCTTAAAGTGAGGTTTTGGGTGCAAAAACACTCCAGAAATGAGTCAGAGGGCAGTAGAAATGGTCAAGGGCTACATGGCAGCAAAAAGGTCAGGGAATGTTAGAAAGAAAGATGCAGAAGGACAAAAGACTCAGAAAGCACCTTCCAAAAAGTAGGAACTCTAAGGAGCTGGAAGGGATAAAGAGGTAAAGAAATCTTTAGTTTTTACAAAAGGACAGCACTGGGAAATCAGAGAGATCCATATTTGTTACGGTTGTGGGGAAAATGTATATTTGTCAAAAGACTCTAAAAGACAGGAAAGGGGGAATGTCTGCAGCAGTGCAAGCATCACTGGGGAGAAAAATTATGATTTTGAAGTAGATGGACATGTTTTCATTTAGTAAAGAGGGCAGCATTTATGGGGAAAGTGTGTTTGGGCAGACTGAGATGGCCCAGTTGGGTAATGGTGGTAGGAGTAATCCCTAACTTATCATGATGTAACCTAGTCATTGGAACAGATTTCCTATGTACACGGAGGTGGATTCAGAAAAAAAGGAAGGAAGGAAGGAAGGAAGGAAGCTAAGATAACCACAAGACCCAGTCTCAAGCAAAGACAAGGATGGAGCAGAAGCAGGAAGGAAAGGAATCTGGGATTCCTCCTAGCCATCTTGGTTTAATTGAAGTGAGATGTCCTAGAAAGGAGAAAGCTTTACAAAAGGCCAACATAACTAGGGATGAACCCATAGGGACAGACACTTCTAAATGGGAAATTCACTTGGGACCATTGCAAAAGAAAGATCCAACATTGTATCCATGTGAGTTGAGCAGAAATTCATCTATCATTTTAGGGGATTGCATTGTTTCAGTTTTTAAGAATTCATGATTGATTAGAGATTTAAAATTGGGACACTGCCAATATAATACAATAGAGCAGTGTGGTCTAGAGTGGTTAAGTTACCAGGATAGAAAATAGGAGACTATGATTTCAAGCCATACTTGAAAGTCAGGTGTTTGTTGGATAGGTTTGCTGCCTTGAGTTATTTGTAAAAATAAAGACAGGAAACAATGAGTAAATAAAAATGTGGGCTTTTTAATTTTGAATAAAGAATAAAATTCATAACAATACTATATAAACATAAATTATTTTTATTTTATAATTTTTATTCTTGCTTTCTGAAGCCAGAAGAAGCTTCCATGAATCATTCTGTCCTGGACATCTTTCACAGCTAGTGTCTGGAGTTACCGTATTTCTTACCTCTTCTCAAAACTTTTTCTTCATTTCCACTTAATAGCAGAGACATGTCTCTGGATTATGATACTTATACAGATCCCAATAGGAACTGATCAGTGACCTATACAGATAGTCCTCACTTAATGTCACTTAACACCTGTTCAAAGTTATGACAGACTTTTTAAAAAGTTATCTGTTTGACAACTGGCTCACATTTATAACTGTTGCAATGTCTTGCATGCACCTGACCACAATTTGCTATGGATTTTTTGTTTCAGCAAAAAGAAAAAGAAAAAAACATACATTGCTGGATTTGCTTAATGATTGTAGTAATTCACTTTGTGACCATCATAAAAATAGCTGTAAAAATCAAGTCAGGTCACATGACAACCCCCTTAACATCTGCAATGACTTGCAATCAAAATTCTGGGCCTAATTGTGGTTGTTAAACAAGGACTACCTGTATCTTCTCCTCAGTGATCTATCGTTGAATAAATGAGGGCCAACAAAATGCATATAATATAAATACTAAAGAAATATTTTCAATCACCTCTTCAGTGAATCTACATATCCAATCAGGTCCCTTACAAATATGTTGGAATATAACCCTTAATCAGCCAGTTTAGAAAAACTTTCCTTTGGTTTACAGTACCCTCTGTACTGAGGGTACTGTACTGTGGAATAACCATTAGAAGCTGTGACAGTAGTTTTAGTATATAACTATACACAGTACATTTTAAACAATTTATTTCAGATTTTGATTCTTTACCATAAAGCTATTTTTACACCTTCCATTCTTTCTAAAATTTGGGTGGGTGTGATAAGGATTTTTTTTATTGTGCCACTCCTTGATTTAGAACTGAATGCCCTTTGATATTAGATGAAACATTTGTATTTCTCCAGACCTTTTAGATTTCTTGATTTTATTTTATTTTTCAGGTTTGAATTTATCTTGGTGCGTCTAATTCTAATCATTCTCATGGGTGGCTTTGTCTGTGTTTACTTTTGTAGTATTTTCACTATGACCTGGTTAACATTTGCAATAGATGCACAAAACCCCCACTTTAAAGATACATAGTTTCTCAGTCGGACTTCCACCACTCAAAATTTAAGAGTGAGTTGGGCATTATACCAGAGAAATACAATAAGGAAAATGCGTATTTGATCCTACGTGTACTAACAGCAGCTAGAATTGTATTGAGGAGATACCAAAAGAAATGAAGATGATTTAAAAAAACACTAGAATGTGTGGAAATAGATAGATTGATGATGGAAATCAAAGAAAAAGAATTGAGCGAATTTTTTAAGATATGGGAAGTATTTTACCAATGGTTAGACAATAAAAACAAGAAATAGATATAGAACAAAATTATGTTATATTAGTGAAGTAATTTGTTAAAGTAATATGAATATGAATATGAATGATAATAAACTTTGAAAATTGTGTTGTATTGTATGGTATGATGTAATTACATGATTAGGTTATATTTTAATACAGGATAAATATAAGATATGCTGGAAAATATGTTCTTACACCCAAGCAGCTCGCAATTTGACAGATGATGTAAACCAATATATATAAAGAAAAATAAAAAACTTATAAAAAAATTAAGAGTGAGCGTTTAGCATTCATGCATAAAAGTAGTAATGTTTTATAATACCTTTCATGTTTTTAACTTATTCTTTCTACTGCATTTTCAGTAATCTTTTGGAAAAGCTGAGAAAGCACAAAGAAACTTTTCAGGTGGGTGAGGGGAGAAGGGAAAATAATAGTTATTTGTGAAAGAACCCGAAGGACATGTTGAAGGACACATACACTAAACAAAGTTTTCCCAAATTGTGCATAATAGACAGCTTCCATGGAGAGAAGAGCCCCTCTTCTATAAGAACTTCACACTGAATAACAAGAATAAAGATACAAAGAGTGCAATTAATGAGTTCTTCTCAATCCCCCTCTTTGCATCTGGCTGCACTACACTTATGTTATAGAATGCCTGAAACAAGAAGAATCCTGCTCCCAGTTACAGCATCTCTAGCATTAACCTGGATTGGCAGTTCAGGGGGGAACAGTTTATATTTGACAGATGAGTAATTGTGTCTCTGACCATGGAACCCTGGGTGAAAGAAATATCTGGGAAGAAAACTATCCACATTACTCAACTTTGTCCATGGTTTGCAGGACCACACAATTCAGGCATATGGATGCTCATCTGAATTATGCATACTAAGAAGAGATGTAGGGTAGCTTTTCATACTATGATATTGTAGAATGTTAGCACCAATCCCTCTCCTAGAAAAATGAAATATTTTAGGAAATATTAAAAAGGCAGACTATTATATTTCCCTAAAGGAGAAATGGAGAAATGTGCTCTTGGAGATAGAAAGCAGCCCCCAAGTCTTTCTTAATAGCCCCAGCAGATATTTAGTTGCCCATTAAGAAAGATTGGGCCAGCCTATTCAGAAACCAGACTGAGGAGGCCACCATTTAGAAATGCGGATTTGGTAGTCCATTCAAGACTGGATATTTTGAAACCAAGGCAGAATGATAGGATTAGCCCTCATTCAAGATCCAACATAGGGCAAAGCCATTTAGGCACAATAGAATTGCACAACACCTTTCAGAGCAGTCTAAACTTCAACCAAACATAGCTCAGACAAACACCTAGGATTTGTACTTTGTCTATAGAGCCAGCTATGACCGCTGCGTAACCCCTACATGGCCCCATAGGAGTCTGACAACAGTCAATAGTATACATGTTCTTGCACAGGAACAGGAAACTCAATTGCAAAGCCCAAAGAAGGTATAACTCCCCCACTCTGAACTCTATGTGGTCAGCTGCCCAGAACCTATGTGATTCTGCTCCATCATTAAACCATCTTTCCAAGCAGCCTCCAGTGTTTCCAGTGTGTTTCTCCTGACTTGGAACTGAACCAGATATTTCTTCCCACAATATAAAGACAAGTTTTATGACACAGGTACAGAACGGTGTAGTGTTTTGGACTGAATAGCAAATAGATCCTTCAGAGCATGCACGGGTGCAGAGGCTGTCATCAACACCTTAATATTAAGGGCCCGGCGACAAAAACCTATGAAGAATGGTTGCAGGAATTGGGTATGGCTAGTCTAGAGAAAAGGAAGACCAGGGGTGGCATGATAGCAGTATTCCAGTATTTGAGGGGCTGCCACAAAGAAGGGGGGGGGGGTCAACTTATTTTCCAGAGCACCAGAAGGCAAGACAAACAATGGATGGAAACGTGTGGAGCAGCTTGCCTTCAGAAGTTGCAAGTGCTTCATCACTGGAGGTTTTTTAAGAAAAGACCAAACAGCCACCTATGTGAGATGATGTTGGGTCTCCTGCTTGAACAGGGTGTTGGACTAGAGGCCCTTCAAGGTTCCTTCCAGCTCTGTTTTGATTGAAGCAATGGCTCCTCCTAAAAGCTGCAGCAGGTGCTCTGTTTGTCTGTCAGTTTGCTCTGAAGCCTGATTTGGATTTTGAAGCTGAGGCCCAGCAAAGACCCAGATACACACCTGCATTTCTTTGTACAAAAATGAAAAAAAAATCTTTTTTTCCTCTCTTTAGACAGTGAAGTGTGGTAAAAAATATTGGTACAACACTATGCTAATCCTATTGCAAAACAAAAAATCCCACACCATGCAACTAAAATCAATTATCTCTTTAAAGGAAAGAAAATGTGTTTAACTCTTTCAAATCCATTTTAATTGATTACTGTTGCTTCATCTTGTGGCAGAGCTAATGACATGATTACATTTGCCTCGGGCAGCATCCCTTAAGAGCCTTGCCCTGCCTGCCCCTCCCTTGCACGGAGATCCATCTGACACTTTATACACAGAGATCTAAACAACCCAAAGGGAGGGAGGGGGAGAGAGAAGAGAGGATTACTTGGATGGAGGAGCTTGCTCAGCCACCAACAGACAAAGAGGCACTTTTGGGTTCGCTTTGTTTGAATCTGGCCTTCATCTCGGTTTCTACGGCAACCAGGAAGTTCACCTCCTGGCCCGGATGTCACAAAGGATGCAGCCAGGGAGTTGGGGAGGGGAAATGGCAAAAAGAGAGAAATTGTTCAGCCTACAGCTGACGGATTCATAGCTGGGGGCTCAATTGTCATGAGCTTCTACACTGGAAGACTTGGCTGCCTTTTTTTTTTAGAAATCTCTCCCCATACCCAAATTTCTCCCACAACAATAAATGCCATGAAGAATTTCAACCCAACGGTCACCAACTGTCCTTTCCTGTAGACTTTCACCAAAAGCCGACTAATCTGAACTCCCTGTTTTCTGTCTGTGTTAATGGGAACAAACAAGCTTTTGTCCTGCAGAGATCCTCTGGCTTTGTCAGCTCTTTCTAAAGCAAAGGCTGTCCCTTTAATAAGCATCTTCACAGAGACTTTAGGAAGGAAGTTCTCCACATACTCCCACAAAGGGCCAGGCTTCATTGTATCAGCCTGCAGCCACATGTCCAGCACGGAGGGAAGGAAGAGCAGGATGCGACAAGTCAATAACACAAAACACCAATATACCAAACCAACACTCTTCATAAGACTAATCCAAATCCTGCATCGTGAGAACATTATGTTTACATTTGGAACAAATTACACAGACAATACTAATGTGCTTTTGTTTGCGTTACAATGTGGAAGCCAGTTCCATTGGCTGAATTCAAATGTTGCTCTTTGAATACATACTCTGGAAGTGATTGGGCTGATCAAGAAAGCAATGGGAAAGAAGCTTAATAACAGCCTGATCCCTCTAAGATAAAAGTTAAGTGACAAAGACTAGAGGAGGCTGAGGGAAATATAAACAGAGTAATATGGAAATGAATCCATATTACTAAGAACTATGCACAATTGTCCTTTGGAATTTCTGCTTTAATTAGTGCTATTCAAATACTTTCAAAGTATCTAATTCAATCATTACTAATAGGAATGTTACTGCTATTGTTCCTAATATTTCTAAAAATGTCAGCGAGAACTAAGTTGTAAAAAAGTGCAAAAGCCATGGTTGGGCTTTCTCAACCATGCATAATAACCACAGTCCTGTCTGCAAATGAATTGATTTCTGCATGTGGTATTCAGACTTTTGCTAGAGTTTGACCATGTTACTGAATTCATGCTCATACATGTGGCACCCAGATGTTCAACAGCAGAATATGCTGCAGTGTAAAAAAAAAATCTGCTTTGCCCAAAAGGCAACCACATCAACTCTTCTACAATCACTGAAGAGTTATTTTTGTTTTGAGAGCTAGTGTAAAGTTCTGGAGTCAGGAAATCCCTGGTCAAACTTTCACCACTATGCCTTCACTAGTAGAGTGATCCTATGCTTGACTTATATTTGCAGGATAGAGATACAATAAAATTCATTACAATATGCCAAAATGACAGGAAACCAAAATCTTGCATTGCTGCACCACACTGATTTGTGCACTGAGGTTATGCTGCTAATGCAAGGAGACAAAGCTGGTAGAATATAAGCGATGTGGGTGAGTGTGAGTCCTGAGTTTCAATGGAACCCAATCCTCAGAAATAAGTCTTTTAAATGATACTATTGATAACATACTTCCAACAGAATCAATGGAGAATGGCTGTGATTGTCATTCTCAAGAGACTTGGTTAATTTGGAGAAATAATATATAAACCTGAAGCATGAGAGCCCAAATTTAAAATTTCTGATTTGTATACACAAATAAAAAATTTTATGGTTGTGAATTTTGATGAAAGAGAACTCATGCCACAATCAATACAATAGAATAGGAAAAATAGATCACGAACTCTTAAAACTCTACCTATATTTTGTTTTGAAACCCAGATAAATGTTCCATCTCCATTCAACTGGGCATGTACATTGCTGTACCCATAATAGGTAAGCAAAGGGGGGGGGGGGGGAGAACCCTACCTGAGAACTTCAAAATATGCTTCCTGAACATCCCATCTTTCCAAATGCCAATTGATCTGTCTGTGCAACAGGCAACATCTTCCCTCTTATAGATAGGGAAAACTTGATTTTTTCCCCCCTGTATTTTAATATCTAGTAATTTTACAATGTACTGTAGGAAAATACATTGTAAAGAAAGTTTATTGATAAAAAAATATCCAGATATGATCAAACATATACTATTTATTTTTTAGTGGCTGGATTCATACAATGTATTAAGACACATAATGCTTTGCTTAGTGTATTCCTTAAGATATAGACTATACAGGCAGTCCTCAACTTACAACCACAATTGAACCAAAACTATGTCTTTAAGTGAGAAATTGGTTAAGTAGGTTTTGTCCCATTTTATGACTTTTCTTGCCACGTTCGTTAAATGAATCACTGAAGCTGTTCAATTAATAACATGATTGTCAAGTGAATCTGGCTTCCCCTTTGTCATTGCTTGTCAGAAGGTTGCAAAAGGTGATCACATGAGCTGGGTTAGTGTGATGGTCATAAATATGAACCAGTTGTCAAGCATCCAAATGTAAATCACGTGATCATGGAGATGCTGCCATGGTCATAAGTGTGAAAAATGGTCATAAGTCACTTCAGTGCCATTGTAGCTTTGAATGGTCACTAAATGAACTGTAAATCAAGGACTAACTGTAATTTATAATTCAGCAAGTTGTGTGAATAGAGACAATATAAAATGTATCACATTTTGGTAGGAATAACAGTTCTATTTGTTGCTCCTATCTAAGGTATTCTCTCCTATAAATAAAACCTAGAACATACACAGTAGGACACGCATTGAAAAATTCTAAAATAACCTACATTGGATAGATGAGAATGGCCCTATTCAGTTCAATAGGTAAATATCCAATTGTATACTTTGGAAGAATTCAAAAGGTAAATTAATGGAAATGTCAAGGATTTAGACTGAGTTACACTAATTCAGTATCCGTAGTAATACTCCTAAGTATTCTCCAAGTGGTAATAAGTACTTAGTCCCTGGACCTGTTGCAGCTGCTGCTTATAACTCATTAACCCAGGAGTATCAAACTCTATTTCATTGAGGGCCGCATCAGGGTTGTGCTTGATCTCAAGGAGTCAGAGTGGGCATGGCCAGGGTGGATGTGGCCAGCTCGACATCACTCCTGTCAAGGGTGTCTCTGGTGGCCTGAGAACTTTGCCAGAGAAGAGAGCTCTGACAGGATCCCAAGCTCCGTTTTCGGCTGGTTCAGCCTTCTGCAACCCTCTGCCAGTGAAAACTGAGCTTGAGGGTGGGGCGGACATGGCTTGGGAACCTGTTTTCACTGGCAGAAGTACCGTGAGCTGGTCCTTTGCTGTTTCCAGGGTGACCTCACGGGCCAGATTTAAGTACCCCATGGGCCAGATCCGGCCCCTGGGCCTTGAATTTGACACCCCTGCATTAACCCCTCCAGTTTCCACAATCGAAATGTGCAGCTCTGAGATGTTCCCCACCTCCAGCCCATGCAAACCACGAACCTGGAAACAAAAGCAGCAGTGAATAGTAGAGTTTCCTCGATCAGTTACTGCTGTTGATTTTCCCTGGACTTCTCTGACTTTCTAGAATACAAGCCTGACAGATTCTTTTTATTACTGACGCTAATTGGGCTTGTGGGCAGGAGGGCTGGTTGGAGGGAGCTCCTTCTTAAAACTTAAAACTATTCATTTTTAAACATTAAGATACTTAAATTGTATGTAATAATTTTGAGAATGTCTTGCTAAATTCTAAAGTGAAACTTTTACATATTTTTGTTATGATTAAGTTCTTCTATATCTGAAAGCGGTTTCTCTGAGAGAACCTGGAAACCTTGAATGTATATATTTGTCTTCTTTGCAAGACTGAAGTTGGGGTGTCTCCAAAAGAAATGTTGGCTGGGATGACTCTCTAGTAAACTGTACTAAGACACAGTTTAATCAATGCCTATTAAATAAACTTTTAAAGATAATGGCTTGCTAGGAAGATAGCAATTTTTACAGTGAAAAAAAAAAGACTTCAACTTTTTTCTGTAGCTGTAGAAGAATATATTTTGGTTGTTAATTGCTAAAAAAAAAAAAATCAGAAAAGGAAGTTTTCCTCTAGGGCTGTTCCT
Source organism: Myanophis thanlyinensis (assembly GCA_017656035.1). Lineage (NCBI taxonomy): Eukaryota > Metazoa > Chordata > Lepidosauria > Squamata > Homalopsidae > Myanophis > Myanophis thanlyinensis. Next base: position 6,490 of record JAEANM010002898.1, on the reverse strand, counting down.
TTGGAGTAAAGCCACAGGATGATAAAACTTCAGAAGATTTTACATTTTTTGCCATGGTTTTGGTTTTGCTGGAGGGAAAGGATAAGCATCTCATTTAGCTTCTTGCGCCCACATTTTGGACCAGCACCACCCTTCTCCAACCTCACAGTCTTTCAGATATGTAGTCCCGGCAACTGCCACAATTCTCCACCAGCTATGAAGACTTAGGCAACCGTCCTATACCACTGGTAGTAAGTTGAATTCTTCTGCTGCATTCAAGACTGACTTCAGAAAGTATAGAGATGAGAAACTTTAAGGACCAATGGAAAATATATATATATATAAGGAACCTAATTATATTTTAGGGGACACGGTGACTCAGTGGCTAAGACGATGAGTTTGTCGATCAGTAAAGGTCGGCAATTCAGCAGTTCGAATCCCTAGCACCACATAATGGAGTGAGCTCCCATTACTTCCCCAGCTTCTGCCAACCTAGCAGTTCAAAAGCATGTAAAAATGCAAGTAGAAAAATAGGGACCACCTTGATAATAACGCTCCATGCGCCTTTGGCATTTAGTAATCATACCAGCCACATGACCATGGAATCGTCAGATAGACTCTTTGGCTTAGAAATGGAGATAAGCACCACCCCCTAGAGTCAGAAACAACTAGCATGTAAGTGCAAGGGGAACCTTTATCTTTAATTAATTACATTTTAGTAGACTAGCCTATCTGAAATCCACAATTTTCATTATAAAGTACAGTGTATCAAGTTAACTAGAGAAAGAAATAGTAAAATAAAACTACCAACGATGACTGATTTTATTACAAAATCTAGGGTAAAATTACTGACAAAACATGTAGATGTTTGTGCTCCAAGGATGTACCGGTAATCCTGTGCACCCTTGTTAGGAAATAAGTCCCACTGACATCATGGGAAATAAATAACCAAGAAACTAGACATTACTGAAATCTCTGCAGATCACATGGGCTACAAATGATCTACAAATCTTGCTATATTTAAACCCCATTGGTACAGGAAATCTTTTGAATTTCAGACCCAGTGGAGCAAATCATAGAATTATATCATAAGAAATTCTTTTTACAAGTAAAGCAAGTAAACGTTATGTAAAATATAACAGGAAAACAGATAGTTTTCTAATTAATACTCCTGCATATTTTTTCTGAGTTGATGAGGCATCTTGAAAAGCTCCCTTAAATAGGTTTCCATATTCATAAGGTTCTGTGCATATAAATTGATGACATCTAAATATACTTCTCCTTGCAATTAAAACTCTCTGCTTAACTTTTTTTAATAAATCATGCACATTCCCCTGCATTCTCTGTATCTTGAAAATTTTCATTAAAAATATAATTTGCTAGGAATCAAGGGCCTTTTTGTGGTCCTTGCATCTTTCTGAATTTTTGAATAGGGGTGACATGTGACTTTTTGAGATGTTCTTACTATCACCAATAGTGAGAGAAGATGTCATTTATAATCCAGTAATATCCAGTGGACTATACTTTGTCATTCCTATCCTTAGTAAAGGAGATCAATTTGTCTGGATTTAGAAGTTGAGGAGGTTGGTTCTGATTAGTACTTAAATGAGAAATTACTAGGGAACATTAGGGATTCACTCAGTCATTCAGTTTGGAGGCCACCTAATTCTATAAGACTGAGAAATTGGAAAATGTTCCCAAAGAAGGCAGAAATAAACCATTTCTGTACTGTTCCCAAGAAAGCTACAGCAGATACATCTGTTACCCAGAGTTAAGTTTGTCTTGAAGATTTCATCTTTATTTTAAAAGTGCAGTACTATTGCCTGTACTTCAGCTACATAATCATGGGACCCACTCAAAATGTAAAGGAGGAAGTAAAAACATAATTTCTTTGGGTATAAAGGTCATTGCAGGGCAGAAAATTGATTGATGGATGTAAAGTAATTGTTTTTCAATATGGACTCTCCAAGCTTTCCAAATGGATACTTGGGGTTTTCACCAACAATTTGTGTATATGTGTGTGTGTGTGGGCGAGTGTGTGTGTGTGAAATGCCTTTTTAGCCTCTGATATACTGTACAGATGCAAACAGACGCTAAAAAGGATTGCTGCCCAAAAAAATTTCTACACCTGCTAATCTTGAGTAGCTATTTTGAGGGGCTCCAGGATAAATAAATAGATGCTTGAAGCAATACTGGTAGAGAACAAAAAAGTGACCAGACAGAATACGGTCCTAAATTGTAGCAATAATGACAGCGAAACAAATTCACATTTCTGACTTTATGGCAGCAGCTACATAGCTGTGCTGTTAAAGTGACCCACTCCCTTCTTGGGGGAGATGAACTAGAACAGGGGTGTCAAACTGGCGGCCCATGGACCAGATGACTCATAGGCAGGCCACGCCCACCCCAGCTATATGAAGGGAAAACATCGTGAAACGTCATGTGATGGCAATGTGATGTTGCAAGTTTGATAACCGTGGACTAGAAGATCCAGTCAACTGCAGTCATCTGACTGATCACTTCATTGTTAACATTTCCTGTGACTAGGAAGCCTTGGAAGGCAGCATCCAATGAGATTATGTCTTACAATTTGTATTTGGGGAAATAGGAGTAGTGCACAAAATTCCATATGATCTTAACTTCAATACTTATAGGACTTGACTCCTGCTCCTCCTGATCGGTTACACAAACCAGAAAGGAGGCAGGAAGATAGATACAAATAACATTAAATGAGAGAGGAAAGTGCCAACAACCTTGAAAAAGCACTGGTTTGCCACTGCTCTAGATCTGCTATAGTTCAACAAATATTACTCTAGTCTTCCCCTTGTGAAGAAAGTTGAGGAAGAAAGTGATGGGATGACAGTTATAAAGGACCTTGAAAAAATGGATTTTCTGGACCATGGGAATCAGAATTCAGGCCCAACTACAATATGGTGCAAAAATTGCATTGTTCAACCTCATCGATGGAAGAAATGTGGCCATCCCTGTTCTGATAGAGCTTCTCTCAGCATTCCTTCAAGTCATGTATGAGGTTTAGGAGTATGAGGTTAAGTATGAGGTTTAGGAGTTGGAAGCACTGTGTTATGGCACTTCTTCCTGTTGGCCAGGTCCAGTCAGTGACTGTGAAGGTGAGGAGATACATGGCTCTCAGGTGTTTCACTGTGGGCATCCTCTGTAGAATTTCCCCTTCCTTGGGAAAATTGCCGTGTAAGGTGCAGGTGGTTCCTGCTTCCATGATATCCTTATTAAAATGGTATTGAGAACATGACTGATATGGAGCTGCTGTTGTGTTATGGCTAAATTACGTAATGGTTTGGTGTGGATGTATTTATGCCTTGCATTGGATTATTTTGGTTTTGATCTCTCTAAAGCTAAACCACTTAGACTTCTTCAGCAGACCCTGCATCTCCAGGAAAATGCTAGGATGATGATGATGAAGAAGAGGGTGAAGAAGAGGAAGAAAGAAGAAGAAACCACTTAGAGACTTCTTTAAGATCACTGTTTGTGTCATAAATAAATAAAATAATTTTAAACATGTCTTTAATACTCGAGAAGATAGATGATAAGTTTCTGACTGTGGACTGGAATTGGGTTTGCAATGGCAAATACAACTATTAATATTGGCTTTTTCAACAGCACAAGTATCCATCTGGAGGCAACACTAAGACTACAATCTACCATGACTCTATTTAGAATAAGTCTCACTGAATTCCACTCTATTAGCACCCAGGCTAAGGGAGACAGTGCTACCATTGAAATGTAAGATGCATTATTTTATCCTTCTCCTTAGATAAGAGAATTCAGACTCCATTTAGACTCCAATTGATTCTGATGAGTGATCAATTCAGTCGCAAGAGGCAATGCATATCTCTGTGTAGCATTTATTCTAAATACATATTACTAAACTAAGAACTGGAATAAAAGATATTGGGCAATTATAAATAATGAAAGATATCAAGTGTATTCAGACTAAAAGAGCATTTGTAGGAGAAGGAGACTGATCCTGGGGATTTTATTAATAACCTGATGGTATGGGCTTCATTATAGTTAGGTGTTCCAGTAATGTGTTCAATTAATCTAAAGAACTATTTCTGTATCAAGTATAAAATACAGATTTAAGAAGTTTATAGTGAAAATTATAATGGCAACAATTTAAATACCTCTAGATTAGAAAATGTGCAGTGAGAGAATTTGACAAATGTTTCTGAATGATTGAGAGCAGAGGTGAAATTCAGTAGGTTCTGGCAGGTTCGTTAGAAGTGGTAGTAAAATTTCTATGCAGTTTGGAGAACCGGTTGTTAGAAGAAATCTCCTTTTGTTTTTTTTCCACTTTACACGGTTAATCCTGTAAGGAAGGCAGGAAAAAAAAACATTTCTGGTGTTGTTTCTAGCCTAATCATTATTGCCCTGCTTACAGAAACTACCCACCCAGTCACATGACCATCCACCAAGCCACACCCACAGAACCAGTAGTAAAAAAAAATTGAATTCCACCACTGATTGAGATGTAACATCATAATTTCAAAAGGCAGGAAAAGTGAAAAAAATAGAAAATTGCTGGATTTCACATACTACGTATATGTATTATCCACAACTGGGCAGATTTGCACAACATTTCAGGGCTAACACTTGAATAAACCACATCATGCCTTAAACATTTCTGCTGCTGTAATAGGAATCAGAATCAGAGAGAGCTAGAAATGAACAATCTAGGCTCACAAATCTCCTATGACTTTTTCCTACTTATCTCACATCTACAGGGCCATTTTATTATAACCAGCTGTTCTTCACAGACAATGCTACCAGCTTTGTGTATCTTACTTCCACCAGGCCTTGCGCCCTTCATCAGATACTCATTTTTCTTTAGGCAGCTGTTAATTTTTCTTCCTGCATTCTGACACAGCTCCAACTAACTCCTAATCTATATCTCACCATTTACAAATTGAACTGTATATTAATACTTTATTTCAAGCTTTCTCTTCCTCCTACTCCCACATTAGCTCTCACCCTTCAGAAAGAGATACTCCATCAATAAAACATGATGTGTCAACCTTCCATCATACCCTGTAATTTCTCCTCCTTTCCCTGCCAATATATTCAGAAATCATTACAGTTGCAGAACACACAGCTAAAACACATCTGAAAAATACTAGGGTAGGAAAATGAATTGCTAAATTTATTTTTAATAAAATATTTATAAATGAAAGGATAGAAATGGGTGGACATCCTTGAAGGAAATTAATATATGTACGTGGGTGGGGGTTAAGAGTATTTCCTGCCATTAGAACTAAGTATGGATATAGGTACAGTAAAGATACTTCTGAACTGAACTTAAGTTCTAGTAATCACCTGGATATCATGTGTAGGGATGAATAAATTGTTGGAATACAGTAGTAGCATTAGTGGTTTCTTATTGCTATGTTCTAGCACGTTTCTTCAACTTCTTTGCATAGTCTTTAGCTCTATAAGTCTCTGTTGGTTTTCCACTCAAGTACTAAGCAGGGTGGAATTCAAATTATTTTACTACCAGTTCTGTGGGTGTGGCTTGGTGGGCATGGCTTGGAGGGTGTCATGTGATTGGGTGGGCAGTTTCTGTGAGCAAGGCAATAAAGATTAGGATAGAAACCACACCAGAATGTTTTTTTTTCCTGCCTTCCTTACAGGATTAACCCTGTAAAGTGGAAAAAACAAAACAAAAGGAGGTTTCTTCTAACAACCGGTTCTCCGAACTGCTTACAAAATTTACTACCAGTTCTAGCGAACTTGCTAGAACTTGCTGAAGTTCACCTCTGAACCAGGCCCAAGGTCCTTACCTTCCAAGCCCACACAGCATTTGTAGATGCTTCCACCTGCTTAGTCCTACTGGTGTAGATTCCAATGCTCAGCCTTCTTTGTGATCAATACACTGATCGCAGCTAATAATTATAAACACTAGTAATTGGATTTACTAAACATGTTAATCTATAAATAAGCAGAACACATTTTTGCTAAGAAAAATTTGCAAAAAACATTAAGGATCATGGAAGCATAATGAAGCCTTATATGCTACCATGATTACTCACAGACACACACAATTCAGGTCACTCACAAAACTTCCTACCATCTATATCAAGGAGTTCCTGGTATGATTCAGACCATTGTGTCTTGAATTGTCCAAGCCATGGTTTCCATGTTGGAGAACTTAACAATAACAAGCATTTGACATGTCCTCTGAGATTTCTATATATATATATTTATTAACCTGTCTGCCAGACCACAACTTCTCAGGAATTTAAGAAACATTGAAACAACAAAGGGCTGCAACAAACAGGATCTGGTATGAGTTTTAAAAAGGTTGGAATTGTTCTTATAGATTGCAATTCTGTTTCTATTAATTTGTAGTAAACTAAATACAAAGTTTTGTACAAAGTTATATACAGTATTAGCTCTTTAATCTGGGTGAGATCATCCATGGTTTTGGGGTGAGTTTCCATCAATATGCAGATGACACCCAGTTGTTCATCTCCACCCC
>JAEANM010002897.1:0-23417 GCA_017656035.1 Myanophis thanlyinensis | reverse complement strand
TACATACATACAAACAAAACATAAAAACATAAAACCATCTTCCAGTTATAGTGCATCAGTTGGTTACAAATTATTTACACTATCTTTTCATAGTCCTCACTTACAGTTTACATAAATTCTCACATTATCATTCTAGTATATATTCATACACTATCAACCAGTTAATTGTTCTTTTAACTAAACTATTATTCCATCCTTTTATACATCTGTTAATTTAAAAAATTATTTTTAAAACAAACATACAAAAATGCAAAAAAAACATACACAATATAAAAAATGAAATTATCTGGTTTCCCACTTCCAGAAAGATTGTGCGTTTCGGAAACCAGGGTGCATGCTGAGGCAAGGCAAGCCAAAATATTAGTCATAAGACTATTGCCAAGGAAGAATGTTCTTGTTTCCCCTCAGCTTCCCCCTATCCACTTTTATATCACACCCACTTTTTATATGTCTGTTATGTTTTACTGGCTTCTCAGTCTCCCGTTTCTTTTTACTTGCAACATCTGATTTCCAGTGCAGTGGAAATGCATATTTCTTTTCTCCTCCTCCAGAACATACCCACAAATTGTTTCCCCTTCTCTGTGTGTAACAAAACAGCTTATAAAGTCTTATTACATTCATCCTTTCCACTAACAAATGTATGATGCAGGCTGTCCAATGTCAATCCCAGGGCATGCTTATTGCTGTGAATTGGGGTATTTTCCCATTAGGTGCTGTTTCTCTGATGACTTCTACAAGCCCTTTATTGCCATTGACTATTAGTTCTCCCTCTGAGTGATTAATTTATGTTTTTAATATTTTCATTGCTCTTTCTCCACTGAATATGTTTCATTTGATGATCGCTACTTTTCTTTCATAGCCATTTGACAAATGTCCCTTGTGTTGTTGTTCTACAAATGTCTCTTTCTCTGAGGAAGATGTGGTTGCCATTTTTTGGATCCATATTTGTTTTATTGTAGGAATGAGAGACCAAGGCATTGCATTAGTGAAATCAGCTCTTTTATTTACAGACGAAAAGCACTCCAACAAGAACAAAAAGCAAGGCAATTGACATCTATTTATACTATATATGAAGCCTGTCTCAATCAATCAGAGAGCAGGCTTTTCCAGCCCTCTGATTTCTCCGCGCCAGACTTGTGTCTCCAGCCATACCATATATGGTATAGAACAATATTGCTTTTGGGATGCATAGTTTTTAAATATTATTTTGTTAAAAGATCTATTTAGTATACTGGTTTCCTCTGAATGGGTCTATGTAACTCAATAGTTCTGGAAGTTGTTTTCTTTCCTGATTTTTCTCACAGAAATGTACTCAAAGTTGCTGGGAGTCATGAGGCATATAAATTTAATAACTTTTTTATTAGCAATTGGGGACTATTGCAGTTGTAAACCAGCTTGGGTACTCTTTTAAATAGTGCATGAGGAAGGCTTTAAAAATACTCCTTTGAGTCCAATTTAACCTCTAGTGATCTATATAGATCCATGTAATTTGGCAGTTAAATAGAAATGGTTAATATTATAATTTGTTAATTGCATATTATAATCTGCATTGTATTTTAAGTATATACGTACATACATATTAGTGAAAGAAAAGCTAGATGAAGCACAAGAATTATAACAAAATTCCAGTAGAAAAAGAGAAAAAAGAAAAATAGAATTTTAAAAAACTATTAAGTTTCTGACATCCTCCTTTTTATATATTTGCTAATCTGCATTATTTGTAGACATTTAGACCCTCTTAAAAGATATGCCACATGATATGCTGTATGTATGGGAACAATTCCTGTTTAAATTTCTTTAATAGCGTATATCTACTGTTAGATTTACAATTCTCCAAGTTTAAGTTTCCTATAAAATAATTGTGTCATTCTTCCAATGTTGAGCAAAGTGAAGTCTCTCCTTTAAGCACTCTCTCATTAAATAATTATGTTTCTTCTTGTGGTTTTTTCCCCTTGAATTACACTTAATAAATTTTGTGGCTCCGTTTCTAATTTAAATCCCAAACTTTTCTGCATTATATTATGTTTGTCTTTCCAATACTGCCGTGTTTCTCCATATTTCATTTTCCAGATCTTGATTTGGTAAATGGCTGTCATCCAATCCTGCTGAACTTTTTGATATTAATAATGGTCAGGTGTTTCAATTGCTGGAGGCAGGAGGGATGTTACCTGCTCACAAAATAGCACCATTCTTGAATTAGCCAGTTGCAAAGCATCCATTGCCAGATGGCAAGTGCTGAAACTGTTTCTTGTCATCCATCCAGCTTATTTAGAAATCTTTTTATCACCTTGGTTTACTTTGCAACAAGCGGTTGCATTTTACAACACTCTAGTCAAACACAGTACTGAATTACAGCCAACTCAATATGTACCTCCTTAATTTTTTAAAAAGAAAGTCTATGTGACATTTGTGGCACTCAGAGACATTTTTCTAAATAAAAGTCATGCTAGGGGCAGATGCTTTTTTTTCCAATCTGCCACTTGCCCATTTATTTTCTTTTAATTAAAAACACCAAAGAAAAGTGTAAGATGTTACCTGCCAAGTCATTGAACTCTAGTTTGTTCCAGTTAAAGATATTTCTTTGTTTTGGAATTGATTTATTTTTTGGGGGGGGGTTGTTTGCTTGATTGTTTTTGAGACTTGATTGGCTATTAAAACAAGGCTACCATTATTTACACAACCTGTGTCTAAAACACTGTATATACTTTTCTTCTTGAAAGCTTCCATTTGTCTAGTTTGTTTTTCCCTTTGAAACAAAGACAATGCTTGCTAAATTATACATCAGTCATTATTCATAGCTGAAAACCTTAAATACCTCAACCTTACTTTACTTTCAACCTTATAGTTGAAAAGTAAAAGCATAAAATGAAAACACTGAAATTGGATGATTTTATGCTAGTGATTTCATTAAATATGCATGTGTAAAATCTTCATGCCAAGCATAAGCAAATTTAAAATTATTGATACTAGGCTGAAAAATAATATAGGGATACACAATGTTTTTTCTTTGCATTCATGTATGTTGAGTAATTAGAACACAGCTTGAGATTCCCCCATAATTGGCAACTGCAGAAGTTATCCAGCAGATGATGTTGTTTATAGTTGATAAATGGCAATGAATAGACATTTTGAATAGATTCTTCTCTTTTTTTAAAAAAACCTTCATATATATATAAAATGCCACAAATAAGCTCTATATCAATCTTAATATTTTATAGATTTAGGACCAGGATAAAATTGTTAGATTGTAACTTTTAAATAAGTAAATCCTCCAAATCTAAAGGATTTCGGAAACATATAAGAGTTTCCCCTATAAAATTATCACATTGGTCTTTCTACATCTGGGACTTCTAGATTATTTAGACTATATAGACCCTTGATTTATTCAAACCAAACATAGAAACCTGGTGGCACAGTGTAGTATTGCAGGCTAACTGTCCCCAGCCTGGAGTTCGATCCTGATGTGGCTCAAAGTTAACTAAGCATTCCATCCTTCCAATTTCCATGGTCAGTAAAATGAAGACTCAGATATATAAATAATGCTTACATTATAAGCCATCCAGAGAGTTCTGTAAAGAGATACGGGCTGGTAGAATTTCCTCTGGTCTGATTGAAATAGCTGACTATGCTTAAATTGGATGATTTGTGACATGTGGTATTTAATTTTATCAGCTGTTGCTGCTATTTGTTGTTTTATAACTTCCAAATCTTCATTTTTTTTCTGGTGCTAAGCCAATATTTTTAATTGTCTTGATCCATCAATTTCTCAGGTTTGCTCTTTCATGTTCTTTAAATTACCCACATCTGATCTTGATTTCTTTTATTTTGGCCTTCCACTTTGAGACTGAATATGATTTTGCTTTTGGATTTTTAATTCCAATATTCTGTTCTTCTATAACCACCACTGCTGTACTGTAAACAGACAGACTGCCTACTTGTGAAGAGATACCCCAGAAACTCTAACATCTGATGTTATCCTTGTTGATCTGGGTGATGAGCAAACTTTTACAGGATTTTTTTTCTGCTTTCTCACCTTATTAAATGGATTGGCAGGTACACTTCTGATAAGATCTGTTAGCCATCTGGTAGAATCCTTTACCACTATCATACGGTAGCTCTCAACCTCATCAGAGAAGCACAAGCCCTTCCCTCATGATGAGGGAGTATCCATGGGAGGAAGATATTTATTATTTTATTATATGTACAATCAATGAAATATTTATATTGACTGGATTTGGCATTTTTATCTACTTATCTTCTCAAGGACCTGGAATTGAGTAATGTTTTTTGATGGTGTTAAAGTTATCGACATGGGATTTAAGCTCTTCCAAGTAAAGCTGCCTTTTGCAATTGACTGATTTTATCAAAGCTGTTAGTATTCAAGTGGTACTCTGGTTAGATGAGATTGCACCTCATTCCTACTGGTAAATGCCTTTTTTTTCCAGTAACCCTTCAGCTGCTGGCCTTGTTTGCCCAGCCAACAGTCTGAGTTTTGTAGGCCATTATATGGTCTATGCAAAAGACACTCTTTTTGTCTAGTTTCTCTGATGAGACCAGTTTAGTACAGCTGAACTTCTGACATTATTAATATTAATATCCAACATATTGCACATTGGAGACTGGGAATAGGTATATAATAGTACATATGGAGGTATTACATTGTAACAACATAGCATGATTTTATTATTATTTTCAGCTCTCTATAAATTGTAAAGATAAATTAAATAACTGTCTATAAAGAATCCTTTTATTAAGGATTCTTTTTTGTAATCTATTGAGATGTGGGGAATGAGGAACGCCCATTTTAACAAACTGCTTCACCTAGCAGAGGGAAATTTCAGTTTGAGTCTATTGCTCTATTACCAGTGAAAAGAGATTCACTGCTTATTTTGTGGCATTGCTTAAAAAGAGTGCTTTACTCAAAGATGAAAGTGCCTTCTCAAGATCTGTATGGCCCTTATATATACATCGCTCGACTGTAATCTTTACTGACAAATGAGAAAGTTGGACATATGCTAACAAGAATTTCAGTGTTCGAAGGTAGATGACCTGAAATGGATCCACAACAATTTATTCTTGTAACAGATCCAAGATTTCTGCCCATGCTAATCAAAATGGATGCACACAGCTCATCTATGTGCCTGACTACATTAACACCCATCTGTTGAGATGGCAAACTGCCTGTTCACAAAGTATACTGCCAGGTTTACAATACATGGGTGCCAATGAATGAATTCATATTTGAGTAAAAAAATATATACAGTGAAAAGTACTATCTCTTTCTGACTCTTATACACTTAGTTTATTTCATCCTTGGGAAATTATTTATTTATTTTTCCTCAGGAGATATCAATATTCTTCCATCCCTTTTCAGTAATGTAAAATGTTAGTTCTCTAGAAGTTGCTATTGTGGCCTTCATCAGCTCCACCCAGCAAGCCAACATTGGGGTCAAGGTCTGCTGGAAGGGGTGGATCAGTAACATTTGGAAGGCATCATTTTTTTCATTCCTACCCTTATGAAAATTAAAATGCCTTTCCACAACGTACAAGCGTTATTAGAAGCAAATGAGTATTTCTTGACATTCTGACTTCTCATTTATTTGCAACGAAGATGCTTGTATCAGCACATTAATAAGCTTCATCACATTCTGAAGGGCTTTGTGAGGCAGTCATTCAGTGGATTTGAAATGCTTCACAATTGGTCTAGATTTATAATAAATCTAATGGGCTTTGTACTTATACAGAAATTTTCAAGAACAAATCTATCTTAAATGTTCATGATTTGGCTATAAAATACCCTGTTTTTCTGTTCCTTTGGCATGAAATTATCTTTTTGATAATTTTTCATTCTGAAAAGAAAAGTTTCATTTGGGAGATAGCTGTTTTTTTAAGCCTTATATATTTAAAATATTTTTATCATGACAAAACAGTAACAACTCTGTTCTAATTTAATTTTTTTAACAGATTTTTTTAAAATCTCTCAGCTTAGTGGCAGTGTTGACTCTGTTCCTCTCTCTATTACCACAGCAGTTTACACTACAATTGTCATGCACAAGGAACCAGGCCCACACCATGAGTTGATTGCAATTATTTATTTTTGCAATGCCTATTTACAAGAATCTTGATGTACTAACTGTATTCTCTTGAGAAAGGTCAAATAAGGCTTTAGTGAGTCTGGGGGAATCTAAGGCCTGCATTGCTTTCTGCTGTGCAAGGACTCTACACTCAGCCCCATCTTCACACCTTCTCTTACTCTAGCTGGAGATTCTACCTCAATAGTGCAGATTAATAACTATGAAAACATGAACTTAGTTTTTCTGTCCATCATTATTGAGTTATTGAGTCAGTCTGCACCTCTATAACTGTCTGGTTTGGTTCTGCAACCCAACAAGACAGACACAGATTACAGAGGATAATTAGAACTGGGGAAAAAAATGATTACTACCAACCTGTCTTCCTTTGAGGACCTGTATACTGCATGAGTCAAAAAAAGGACTGGGAAAATATTTAAGACCTCTCACATCCTGGACATAAATTGTTTTAACTTCTACCCTCAAAACATGCTATAGGGCACTGCACACAAGAACAACTAAACACAAGAACAGTTTTTTCCCAAATGCCATCACTCTGCTAAACAAATAATTCCCTCAACACTGTCAAACTATTTACTAAGTCTGCATTACTACCATATTATTCTTCTCATCATTCCATCTCCCATCCTCTCCCACTATGACTATATCCTGTTGCTTGTACCCTTATGATTTGTACTGATTATCGTTCCCTAGTATGATTTGATTGCTTATTTGTACCCTATGATTATCATTAAGTGTTGTATCTTATGGTTCTTGATGAATGTACCATTTCCTTTTATGTACACTGAGAACATATGCACCAAAGACAAATTCCTTGTGTATCCAATCACACTTGGCCAATAAAGAATTCTATCTATCATCATATGAGTCTTTAACAAAATCACATATACTTAAGCCTACCTTTAGATCATAATCTGTCCCAACAGACTACCCACAGGACAATTATATTGTAATTTGACAACTGCAATAACCACAACTATTGTAGAGAATCTATGTGTGCTTTTGTCTGCATACGTCAGTCCCTATTCCTCCATGTGTAGATACTTCTACATAGCTCTATCAATAGGGAGACATTCTTTATTCTTCTACTCAAAGGAGTTTACAACAAACACTAAACAAACTTGTAATTATGTAAAATTAACTGGATGTAGACTTCACTGAGTTCAGTGACGCTTATTTCCAATTGCATGGGTTCAATTTGTAGAATACAATGAAGAGTTAATAACTTTTCTACAAATTAAAATGCATTGTTTTAAATGTATAACAATGTAATTAGAAATGCTTTTAATAGCATGCATAAAAATAAACATGCAAACTTTAGTAGGAAATAGTAACCCCATGAAAGAAAAATACTCAGTCACAATTGGATTGTATTCCTCTTTTGGGGTATCTTTGCTGAGCTGATATAAAATAAAAATAAAACCTGCAAGCTATATTATGAATTTACTGATTTATCGGTACGTGGAGGGTCTATTAATGACCCTGGTTTCACAGCAGACAATATTATTTCTGCTCTGAAAAATAGCTCAGGGCTGCCCTACATCATTTTTGTTCCCTTTTTTTTTGTACACTACTACTGGTAAACTAGTGTTACATAACCAGCAATAGTAAGTCTGTGATAATTTATGAGTAGTGAGTGGATACTTCAGTGCTATTTTACTCTGACACTTTCACATTCTGAAATTTAAAGATAGCATAAGTCTCTGTTATTTCTGATTTTCCCAAGAATCAAAGATAAAAAGAAGCCTGCTTTTTCCATATTTCTGACCTTTTGAAAGCAGAGAGAAATCTAATATGCTCTATCTCTTTTCCTTGAATCTGGCACACTCCTTATATCTGGCGTGACTACAATGGCTTTTCTGGCTAAGAATTCTAGGAGTTACAGACCCTAAATATCTGAAAGGCACAATTTCTTCCCTTGTTTCCTTTATGTGTTGCAAAACAACTGAGTTACTAAGTGGAGATGTTTACATATGTAGCTCCTAAGAAGGAGACTTAAGCAAAATACATTTTATTTGTGACTCTTTACACAGAGTTACATATAAATGTGGCTGGTTGAAAAGAAATGTTGAATTTGTATAGAGGAAAAATTATATTTATTTATATGCATAAACATATCAATAAATTATATGTCAGCCTGAGTAGTCTATATAAATATATATTAGTACTGCAGATGCATGCTTCAATATTCTTTCAGGATGCTTAAATTAAGGCTAACACATAATTTATAATGGATTATCTTTCTATTAAGTAAGACAGGTTCAGAATTGTATTCAGAATTGAATTTTATTAGAAGTACACAACGGAATATAAATAATAACTATAAAACCTAGTAATAAGTGAACCAATTACTTGTTAGTCTCCATGGGAAAAACAAAGCAAACTATGAACATTTTATTTTTATGTTTAAAAAGAACTAAAAAATATGGTTTTTGATTGCATTTAAAATCAACATTGAAGTCAGTTTCAAAAAAAAAAAGGAGACAACAGAAACCAAAAAATGTAATGAACTAGTGGCAAGAAGATTGTGGAAAAATCAACAAAACAGACTTAGGAAATGTGTAATTGCTAAAGCAAGGAAGGAAAAGAAAACATTCCAGTGTTTCCAAAGTGGCTGATAATTAGGTGGAATGAGAATGGTAGTGAGCCTTCTTGATTCATCTACCAAGAAACTATTAATAATTCCTATGGGTCTGTTCCAGCAGAATGCCCAAAGAAAAATAAAAATGATAAAAGCTCAACAGAAGAAAATGCTGAATGAGCAAAAGCACCCTTGGACAATGATGTACTTCTGCAAGAATTCTTCTTTTTGCAAATCTATAAGTAGACTCAATTTAAAACACATAATATCCACCCACTCTCTCCCATTCAGGTGTTTTGAGGCATAGAGGCAGTATAAATTGGTCAGCATTCAGTTAGCTGCTCTATTTATATGGTCTCCCAGTTTCTAGCCTAGTGCCTTAGTCACTACACCATAATGAGTTTACATAAATCTGTTCAAAAATAATTCCCACGAAATTAAACTAGATATTCTCCCAATCAAACATGCATAGGATAGGATGTAGGTATATAATGTTAAGTAAACTGACTAGGAGTACTATGAAACCTGTGCTGAAATCCAACCATTTTATATTCAGTTTTAAAACTTTAACTGGATTCACTATGTTAGGACTAACTACTATCAATGTTAGAGCCAGGAAGGAGAGACACAGACAGGGAGTCTGTAATACAGCTTTCACCCTTCTATTTCTCCAATAAATCCTTTATTCCACTCTACTAGCTTCTAACAACGTGCTGCTGGACAGCAGTCCCTTTTATAGGGAACTGTCAGCCAGCAGCCAATCAGATTAAAGTATTTTCCCATGGCAGCAGGCCTGCATTACGTAATCTAATGCTTCTGTGCATGCACAGACACAACACCCCTCCAACTCTCTGGTGCCAACTCTCCACATGGGAGTCAATGCAGCAGGTGCATTAGCTCAGATAGGCTGGGCGACATCATGCCCTGCCAGATCTGTGCATGCCCCCAGGCATTTCTGCTGCATTTTCTCTGGGAGCAGTTGTCTCTGGAGCTGTCTCTGTTCTTTGGTCCTCCTGGGCCTCTGTGGCAGGAGTGGCATCTCTGGTCAGAGTCCAGGCTCCAGGTAGGAGCATGGTTGTTTTATCATTTTTGTCTTCCTCTGGTGTTTCTGTTCAATTGTCTTTGAGGCTGGAATTCCCCTTAGCTTGTGTTTCTTTTTCGCTTTCGGTTTCATTGTCTGGGGTTACCCTGGATCTTAATTGGTCTATGTGCCTTCTCCATTCCTTTCCCCCTTGATTTCCACTATGTACGAATTGGGTCCAGTTTGTTTGGTTGTCAGTCCAAGGACCGAAAGTATTTTGCCCTTATAATTCTGGGTGAATACTGCCTCCCCCTCTTTGAATTTTCTCAGGTTTTTCATGGTTTCAATATGCTGTCTGTCTTCATGGTCGGGATGCAAGCAATTGAGTCCAATTCTTAGTTTTTGGCTCATTAAGAGTTCGGCTGGGCTGTAGCTTGTCACGGCATGTGGGGTGACATGTTGTGTGAGGAGGAAGTGGTTTATTTTCGATTGTAGGTCTCCTTGTCCTAGTCTACCTAGGGGTTCCTTGGTAGTTCTCACTTTCGATTCTGATAAACCATTCCCAGCCAGGTGAAATGGCAGGGTGAGTGCATGGCGGATTCCCTTGTTTGCTAGGCATTCCTCAATGGCGGCTGTGAACTGGAGGCCATTGTCAGAGACCAGTACATCTGGTAGGCCATGCATGCAGAATAACTTGTCTATGGTGTGGATGACAGTTTCTGAGTTGGTCAACTTCATTTTGGTGACTTCCAGCCACTTGGAATAAGCATCGACTGTTATTAAGATCATGTGTCTCTGTATTGTTCTGGCAAAGTCTATATGGATTCGGGACCATTGTCTTTTGGGATTATCCCACTGCGTTGGTGTTACGGCTGCTGGTGCTGGTCTTGACAGCTGGCATGGTTGGCATTTCTTCACCCATTCCTCTATATCCTTTTCGAGGTCAGGCCACCAGATGTAACTTTGAGCTAGAGCCTTCATCCTGATTACTCCTGGGTGTTCATCGTGTAGCGTGTGCAGTAATTGTTGTTGTAGGGTGGTCGGGATGATGACTCGGTTGCCCCATAGGAGGCAACCCCTTTGCATTGACAGTTCTTGTTGGCACGAGTAATATTTTTTTAAATTCTGCACTTGGCTGTCTTGCCAGCCAGACTGACCAGACCCAATGCAGGATCATCGATAGCATTTGATCAACTCGGGTTTCCTTGGAAATGTCTGCAGATGTTATGGAGCTGTCATGTAGCTCTTCAACCATCAGCATTTTTGTTGCTGGTGCTGGATCTTCTACTTGGGTCTTCAAGGGGCAACAGCTGAAAGCGTCTGTGTGTGCTATCTTGACTCCTGGTTTATGGACGAGTATGTAGTTGTATGCTGCCAAAAATTCCATCCATCTGGTCATTCTGGGTGACAGCACTTGTGGCATTGGCTTGTTTCCCATGAGAATTCCCAGCAGTGGTTTGTGGTCTGTTGTGAGTGAAATGTCTGACCGTATAAATATTCATGGAATCTTTTCATACCTGCTATGGCAGCCAGGGCTTCTTTGTCTAATTGACTGTAATTCCTTACCGTGGTTGAGAGTGTGTTGGAGAAAAAGGCAATGGGTGCTTCTTGGCTGTTTGGGACCTAATGACTGAGGACTGCTCCCAGCGCAGGTTAGGTTTACCGGTTGCTTTTAGTTGAATTGTATTATTAGGCTTTTTGATGAAATCAAGCTTTTTACTTTTTGGAATGCTTCCTCCTCATCCGGTCCCCATTTCTATGCGGTCCCCATTCCTATTTGTCCAATAGGCAGTGTAGGGGCTCTGCATTGGTGACTTTCTGCTTTAGGAAAGTGCTATAAAAATTTAGGCGCCCCAAGAAAGCTTGCAGTTCTGTTTTGTTCATTGGGGGTGCTGCTTGATGAATTGCTTTTACTTTTTGGTAGTGGGGTGAATGCATTCTTTGATTATTTTAGTTTCTAGCCAGGAAATATCTAAAATATTCTCAAAAGTGATCACAAAGATGAATAATACTGAATCAAACCCAGGAATTCAACCTCTGGGACATTTTTTTTTTTTTTTGTATTTGTCCCTCTTCACCTTTAATCCGGCTTCCTGGAATTGTTGGAGATTAGGTAGGAAGCAGTTGAAATGGATGAGGAATGCATACTTGTGTCTTGTTCTTTGCATTGAATGGGCCAAATTTGCTTGTAGTTGACATTCTTCTTCTTGTGGGTGTTCTTTGGGCAGTGACTTCAGCAGTGGTGGAATTCAAATATTTTTACTACCAGTTCTATGGGCGTGGCTTGGTGGGCATGGCTGAGGGGTCATGTGCCTAGGTGGGCTGTTTCTGCAAGCAGGGCAATAAAGATTAGGCTAGAAACAACACCAGACTGTTTCTTTCCTGCCTTCCTTCATTACAGGATTAACCCTGTAAAGTGGAAAAAACAAAAGGAGATTTCTTCTAACAACCGGTTCTCCAAACTGCTTAGAAAATTTACTGAATTTCACCTCTGGACTCCGGGTTAGCTTGCCTTCAGTCTGCATGCTCTTCAGGATCCCACCTTTGTCACCAGTGTTAGAGCCAGGAAGGAATGACACAGACTGGGAGTAGTATAAAATATTTTATTCCACTTTACTAGCTTCTAACAATGTGATGCTGGACAGCAGTCCCTTTTATAGGGAACTGTCAGCCAGCAGCCAACCATATTAAAGTATTTTCCCACGGCAGCAGGCATGCATTACATAACCTAATACTTCTGTGCACGTGCGGACACAACACCCAAGCTGTCCAGATGTTATGCTAGCACAGTTAGTATCGCTTAGCCTGGCTAGGATTTGGCTCTTTTTTCCTTCTAGTTTTCTCCAGTAATTTTCTTGAAATAAGTAAGTGAAAATACTTTTATCTGACAGAAGAGTGTTTCACTTAGCAGAAATAACTTCTGTCTTATTGCGGGCTTATACATATTTTAAAGTTAGGATTTCCAGTCTTTTGACATTTTGAAAACATCTGGTTCAATGGATTACATTCTATATTAGTCATTTTAAGCACATTCTCTCTCTCTTCTGCACAATCTAAATATGTATGTAATTTTTAACCCTCATCAAGAGGAAATACTGACAGGATGCAATTCAAGCAAGTAGCTTAAACATAATACTTTATCATATTAAAATGGCTAAATGAAATGTACAAGTAAAATAACTTGAAGAATAGTGTATAAATTCAAAAGAGGAAAGATAGGAAACAAAAGTGCACTGGTATCAGGTTTATTAATTAACAGAATTAATGACCATAAATTCCATAAAATATACATTTTATATGTTACTTTGTTAAAAATAAATTCTCTAAAGATTTATTCATTTTGAATGGACCTATCACACCTATATATAATATATTAAAAATAGAATGCTAATAATTATCACTTACCCTTATTCTTATTATCTCACTTTTGTCAGAAAAACAATGGGTTCTAATACTGTTTCTTTCTTGAATTAAATTCAGTTCACATAATTATTTGCTCTTCTTCAAGGTAATTTTGCATTTAATTCTCAAAGACAACCAATTCTGGTTTACCCAAATGATACCAAATGATACCCAGCTACCCCTAGCCCTCCCTTCCTACCTTAACTTACCTGCGGTTGCGTAAGCATTTCACTGCATATCGTACCCATGTATGATTGTGTATGTGACCAATAAAATTTGGAATTGGAAATGGAATTGGATTCAAAAATCTTGGTCATTTTTCTTCATTCCATTCAAACTCAAAATACTGAACAAACTGAAATTTTTGGCTTCTTAAATAATGGTAGTGAAAGACCTCTACAATTACAATTTGTTATGGAGTTAATAAGAGCTCTGCTGGGTTAAATGAAAAGCCTGCCTATTTAATCCAGTATATTTGGAAGTGTTAAGTAAGCAGTGCATTTCTTGAAGAATTTTGCAGGTAAACAAAATACACATCTATAGTCTCATTGTCAACCCTGAGTGGTAGAACACATGGAAGGTAACAAGGCAAATTCTGATGCCTCTTTATTTTGACAAAGAAAATCTGTCATTTCTGCCTCAGAAACATCCACATCAATGTGGCAACTTGCTCGGTCCTAGTGTTTATAAAGAATAAAGATTCTATTTTTATAGAATATATAAAAAGAAGGGTTTTTTAATTAAATTAATTAGATGCTGCTAATTCAGTGCAGAGTATACTCAGAGAAAGACAGATGCTGCAAGACACAATTTAATCCTGCCGGCTTTGCTGTGGCTGTATCCTTTCTGGATAATAATTCTGTTTGCAAAGCAATCCATTCTTTAAATAAAATTTCCAAATGCAGGATGACTTTTATAACCACTTCATTGTTCACCACCAAACTTATCTATTGGTTCCAGAACATGTTAATGCACCAAAATGGCAAGATGTTTAAGAGTTTGAAAGTTATGGGTCTTGGAAACAATGACAGTTGAAAATCATAGCAGTGGGCATCTGACTATAGCCTCTACTTTAGCCATCACAATTGGGACTGACAATTTAGTCATTGAGTGAAGCAGTCAGTAAATGAAAGTGTGAGTACGCTTTGATTTTACTTCAGCTTTCCTGATTGTAAATGCAAGAATTGGTCACAAAGTTACTTTTTCATCACTGTGGTAACTACAAACAGTCAACAAACAAATCAGTCAACAAACTACCTATTTTAGAATATCTTTCCAAAAATAATATCCAGTGATGGACAGCAATGTAGTATTTTTTTTCAAAGATGTATGGTGTATAAGCAATAAAAGAGGTGCTTATAAACCACTACGTAAAACTTTTTTAATTTACCACAGGTATACTAAATTATTTTGCCATGCATCCCAAAAAGTTTTAATTGATACATGAAGAGCATAATGGCAGCCTTTCAGAAAAGTAAGTGCAACTGAAATGTCTACATTCTTTAAGGAAGGAATTAAGCGTGAGAGATAAATTACTGTAGGTAGCTGATGTCAAAAAAGCGTCAGCACTAAAAGCCATAAGTCAAGGACCACCAGTCTTCCCTGACAAGCAAAACATCAAAAAATCTTTGGGCATATCAAATTTTCCATTAACATTAAAAATTACAAGTTGGAAATATTTGTGTATGTGAGAGGGAGAGAGAGAGAGAGATTGCATTTATTTTTTTCTAAACCAACAATATGTTCAAATTTGAAATTTAATTACTAGTAAATGGAGGGAAGATAGTTAGGACTGATGACTAGATTTACAAGCAGGCCAGATAGCAAGATACAGACCAGCTACAGTATATAAGTACTTTGGCATCTCATAGTTATATTGGAACCATGATAAAGAGGCAAGACATCCAAGTACCACTAAAGGATAACATAGGACCTGAAGAGCCAGGTCAATAAGAAGAACAATATGCTATCAGCATATATGACATAACAACCACAGAAAATACCCTGCCATATAATGAATTGGCCCAAGGATGATGTGACAGCTGCTGGTGTGAAGATCTAGAAGCTCCTTACAATGTATAGAGGTTTCCACCCCAAGTCCAAAATTCTAACACCCAGAAACTGTATAAGAGATGATGATCAGAGTCTGGTGAGTGTCAAAGCCACTGTCCTGGATGAAACTTGCAAAGTGTCTGCTCATTCTTGTCTCCTTTCCTACTAATAGGTCCATCTCAGATTGTAATTTGCTACAATCACTCTTGTCCTTTGCATCCTTCTATGGGAGATTCTTCTGTAATGTTATCTTGATGTTTGCAGCTTTACAAGTTTGTTTCCTCCAACCCTGTTTTCTATTCCATCTAAGTCATTTATGAAGCTATTGAAGAGTACTGGGCCTAAGACAGAACCTTGTGTTATCCTACTGTTTACTTCCCTTCATGTAGATGTAGTACTATTAAAGACCACTCATTGAATACAGTTTGTCATCTAGTTACAAATTCATCTAGTGGTGATACTGTCTATCCCATTTTTTTCTAGTTTACCAAGAAGTAAGTTGTGGTCTACTTTGTCAAATGCGTTGCTAAAGTCTAAATATACTATGTCCACAGCATTTCTACTAGTCTACTAACTTAGTCACTTTGTCAAAAAATGAAATAACATTGGTTTGGCATGATCTGTTTTTAACAATCCTGTGCTGGTATTATTTATAACTTTGTTTCTAGATGTTCATAGGTCTATTTTTTAATTATTTTTTCCCATATCTTCCCAAGTATTGATATTAGGCTGATTGGTCTCCAGTTTCCTGGTTGGTTGGTTGGTTGGTTGGCTGGTTTTTGCTTTTTTGAAGATGAGAACCACATCAGCTCTCTTCCAATCCTTTGGTAGTTCCACAGTTCTCCAGGACTTTTTAAAGATATGATACAATGGTTCTGAGATAACATCTGCCAGCTCCTTCCGAACTCTGGGATATAATTCATCAGGTCCCAGTGATTTATATTCATCAAGATCAGACAAATGTTCTCTTACCATTTTCTTACTTATTTTAATGTTTAAATCTGTCTTTTATAGTTATGTTGGTAGGTTGGGCTATAGTTTGTTTTTGCGTGAAGACTGATGCAAATAATAAGTTAAGCAGCTCTGCTTTTTCTTTACTGCCTGTTACTTCCTTGCTATCTTCTCTCTTTAATAGACCAACTGTTTCTTTGACCTGTTTCTTGTTATGTATATGTTGAAATAAAGTTTTTTTTAATCTTTGACTTGTGTTGCAAGTCTATGTTCATTCTGAGCTTTGCTTTCCTGAGTTTATCTTTGCAGATTCAAGCTATCTGCTAATATTCTGCCTTAATTATGTGTCCCTCTTTCCATTTTTTGTACTTATCCTTGTTGTATTTCTGTTTCTCAGAAAGATCTTTATGCAACTATGCTGATTTCTTCTTCGATTTCTTGTTCTTTTTCTTTTTTTAACGGTATTGTGTTGGACTAGGCTTTTATGATCATATTTTTCAGTGTTTCCCATGCTTTTTGAGGATTTTTTTTACTTAGGAACTTTATCCTTGCAATTTTGCTTAGGCTCTCTCTAAGTTTGTTAAAATCAGCTCTTTTAACATTTAAGATACTGATTGGATTATATTCTATTACTTATATTTGCATTATATTGGATTCCAGTATGATATGGTCACTCTCGCCCAAGTTCAAGCAAGTTCAACTCCCTCTATCACTTCTTCTCTATTAGTAAGAATTAGATCCAGTATAATTTTTCTTCTAGTTCCCTCCTCTAGCTTTTGGATGACAAAGTTGTCAGCTAAGTTGGTTAGGAATCTATTCGATCTCCCACTTGCTGCAGACTTTGTCTCACAGTTATATCAAGGTAGTTGAAGTTACCATTACTACTATGGTATATTTTCTACATACATTTTTAATTAATTAACAAATCAAGAAAAGAGTTCATCTATTTCTTCTGTTTCTTTGAGTAGCCTATAGTATATGCCTATAGAAATATCATTTTTTTTCTTTTTATATTGACCCATATGGCTTCTAGGTTTTAATCCTTTGTTTTGTGTATTTCTGTAGAGTTGTAGTGATCTTTTATATGTATATAATGCAACTCCACCTCTTCTTTTGTAAGTCTGTTTCTTTTGAATAATTTATATCCTTCGATCAGTACATTCCAGTCATGAGTTTCATCCTGCCAAGTTTCAGTAATGGCAACTATATCATATCTGCCTTCATGTACTAATATTTCAAGGGCACCCTGTTTGTTACCTAAACTTTGAGCATTAGTGAATAGGCATTTGAGTTCTTTATTGCTCTTGGATATGTTTGTTATATCTCATACTTTGTAACTGGTATTTCCATCCTTTCCATTACTCTCTATTTCATTATGTTTTTCTTTTTTTACTTTCTTGTTTTTTCTTTGCTCCCTTCCTCCTTGTGTGATTGGTTATCTAGTGTTTTGCTTGGAATTTCTAAAAATCATGAAGATTGCCCTCTCCACCCCCCCCTCAATTTTGGTTTAAAGCCCTTTGGATAAGATGAGCCAGTGATTTTCCAAATATATTGTTTCCAGTTCTTGTGAGATGCAGTCCATCCCTTGCCAGTTGCCCTTCATCTAGGTAATGCAGACCATGGTCTAGGAAGCCAAAGGTCTGTTGATGACACCAGTTTTTAAGCCAGTAGTTTGTTTCTAAAGCCCACTTCTCTAACTTTCTTCCCTAGCTGTTCATAATCTCTTGTTATTGTTTCCAGATTCGTTGTTCTGTCATTGGTCCCCACATGTAGGAAAAGAAAGGGGTAGTAATGTGTGGGGTTGATTATGTTAGTAAGGTACTCAGTTACATCTTTGATTTTTGTTCCAGAGAGTCTATATAACTCCCTAGATTGACTGTCAGGTCTGCAGACTATAGTTTCTGTTCCCCTAAGAATGGAATCTCCTATCACCAATATTTACCTTTTTCCCCTAGGAAGTCTGAAATACTTTTCTTCCTTCACAGGAATGCTGGGTTGTGCTTCTTTTTTAGAACTTTTTAGAAGAGTTGATGAATACTCTTTTGTGAGTGTCTCTGTATTTTCTTCCAGGGGGAAGGTATGATAGTAATTATTCAGTTCCAGAGGGACTTCATTGGAGTGGGCTAGGGTAGATAGTAGGGGCTTAGTTGTTTTCTTCTAAGAGTGACATGTTTCCATTGGTCTTACTCTTTAGGTGTATATGTAAACTCATTTTTTATGGAAGCTATTTGTTCCCTGTTGTGTTCAATGTGGGTGTATCAGTTTTCTTCTTTATGTTCATATATAGAAGCTGCTTGTTCCCTATGCATTTTATTTTTTGGTGTAGTCTTAAAATCATAGATCCTTCAATAATTGAAAAACAGATCTAGCTTTAATAGAGTTTGTGGTTAAGGAACCTTGTCTCGTGCAGACTTGTACTGCTACTGGTGTATTGAATATCACATGTAGTTTGAAACCATCCACTGTCTTTTTCAACACTTTTTTTTTCCAGTTTTGTGTTTGTTGTATGTGTTAGAGGAATGCTAATAATATATTTTGGTCCACAAAATATCATATTGTTTGAAAGAGCCATAAAGAGCTATAAGTGTTCAGTAGAATTTTGTCTTTTGTCTCAGTGTTTTGTTCATTAGTGGTATTTATGGTTAGGCATTTGTATTTTTTCAGTTCTTTCTGCTACAACACTCACTGTATTGTAATAATATTATGAAATCTTATTAAAACTCAGGATGTACACATACTCAAGATATTTTACTTTTGTCACTATTATACTTTTGTTGAGTGCTCTTTTTCTGAACACTAAAGAAATAGGGTCATGCATAGAGAAAAGAAAAATATAAAAGTGTGAGTTTGCCTATTCCCCTTTTTTAAAAAACAAAACAAAAACAAAAGTGCTGTTCCAGTGTTGAATTATTTTATGTTTTGGTGCCAGGCAACTCCTTTGAGATACCTTTATTTTTCTTAGTACTAGATTTTACAATGAGAAGGATTGTTTTATATTTGTCTCTGATAGTCCCATTGGTTCCAAATTGCCCATTTTCAGCAAGTTAGCTATTTTTAATGTCTTGAATGGGAAACGATTCACTGGTGTAAAATTGGAATTACTTGGCAATGTTTATACCCTTGCGGTCTATTTCATAGCCATAAAACGTGACAGATTTTGCTATTCATTAAAATAGGGGAAAGTTAACTAAAAGAATCCAAGACATAATTTTGTCACGATCATTACAAAGTATGTGACATTTGTTCTCAAATACTTATTCAAAGTGCAAATCCTATCATGTTTATTTTTTTCTTTGTTAAGGCTAATGAAGGCAAACAAAACCCCAGTATTTTGTTGGAATAAGCATTTCAGAAAAGTACTCCTCAGCGATAAATGTACAATTTTCTGCTTAATGTTCTTTCAACACAACTATGCCTAAATCCTTTGGATATAAGTTATAAAAAAGTCTATAATTTCTATACTGTTCTATAGCAGGATGATATTGTAAATTACTGTAGAAATAATAATCCTCACTAACACTGAAAAATGCATTATCTTAAAAACATGTTATGCCTTCTGACCAATCAGTAATAATAACTTAAAATTTTGCTCTGTCAAAGGGCAGGGGAACTAAAAACGGCACCAGTATATTTCACATTGTATGCATAACTTGATACTCTTTCTTGTGGATTCAGAATCCAACAAGTGGAATAGCAGGAGGTAAGATTAAGCACAATTGACTTGATTCTCCAGCTGTTTCATGTCACAGTGTGTCTGCACATTGACTGCACATTCTATAGAAAAAAATAACCTGCCAGAAGTAATAACCCAACAATATAATACAGAGGTTTTCCAAACCAGGAAAACTATATTCCTCTCTTCTTTCAGAGAATTCAAATTTCATCTGTCACTTACTGAATGTTCTTTTCTGGGCATGAAGTAATAATGAATGAAATTCCTGTGAAAGAATTAATAAAGAAATGACCCATTTCCTCAAGGTGGTAATGCTTTTGAATTAAACATTACCGAATTGTCACTGTCCCATCCTTAACAAAAGCACCATAATAACTACCTTTCAAAGAAGTTCCTCTATGCCGAATTCTATTTTTAGAAGTCAGTGGGGATGTACCAGTTGTATAAAGCTGTTCTAGATTTAAAAAAAAAAAATCCTCTGACTTCCTCACCATTGTAAGAGGAGAAAATCATTGTTCCTCAGTTGACAAATTATTTGCCTTCTGGAAAGATTCAAAAGACACAATATGTTACTCTGATCGGGCTTTTGATGCACAAAGCTGAAAGAGATTACTGCTCTTTTCTTTAGCATTTCTTTTGCTTAAGAATGAAGTACAGGTTATTTTAAAATACAAATGGCCGTTTTGCAACTTTTAGACATCAAATGGCCCAACAGTTTGTTTTGGTACACAGTTCTCTATGAGATTATACAATCAATGGTTTTTCAGTTGGCAAACAAGGGAAACAAAGAAAATTGGCATGTTAAACACCAACTAATCTACCTCTCTTACCCATAAAATAGGAACTAAACAGACTGACAAAACTATTAGTCTTTAGATAGTTCTTTAGATCATATCACTGTTTACTAGTAAGATTCTTGGACAGCAGAAAATATCATTTTCTAAAGAACATCGACATTGTTTAGTAATCACAGTTGTGATCGGCAATTTGGGCGTTAAGCGAAATAGTCTGTAAGTGAAATAGCAACTGTGATTATGTCTGCTTTAGCTTTTGTTTGCTTTACAGACCCGCAAAGGCCTAAACTGTGCAGATTGGATGCAAAGTTACTTTTTCATCCCTGTTGTAACTGTGAAAGGTCACTAGATGAGGTAGTTGCTAAAGGACACCCCAAAGCAAGGGCGAAATCCGACTGGTTTTCCTACTGGTTCGATGTGCGCGCATGCATGCCAAACGTGCCCTTTAAACATCTTTTAGAGATTCCAGAGGCAGCGGGGATCATCAAGAAGGTTCCGCAGACACTCAAAACAGCTGATTTAGGTAAGAAAAAAAAACAGTGTGTATAAGGAAGAATAAGGGCTTGGGCGGGTGGGTGTAGCTCGGGCGGGTGAACGGGGCTAATTTTAAACATCTACTACTGGTTCTGCCGAACCAGCTAGAACCGGCTGAATTTCACCTCTGCCCCAAAGGTGCTTTTTCAAGAGGCAACTTGACTTTCTTGTTTTTCTTTGAAGACATTTCATTTCTTATCCAAGAAGCTTCTTCAGCTCTGATTGAATAGTGGGGAATGGAAGGATTTATATTTCTTGCAAGCAGCTGGTGATTTCCATTCTTTTAGAAAGTTGGAAAAATATGGATGCCACCTGGTCTATCCTGCTTCTATAGCACTTCACTTCATCGGAGAAAATTGTTATGATAAACTCAAAGTCAGATAAGAAATTACCCGATGAATCATTGTTTGAGGTCCTACTGGCAATCAAGTTGGGCCTTGATCATCATGAGCAGCTGCTGACAGACTCTAAAGATGAAACACCTGAGTTTCTACCTTCACAAGGCCCCACTGTAAAGGCTCCCTGCATAAAAAAAGAGAACAGAGCAAAGGTGATGTATACCCTTCCTAATGAGCAACACCAGCACTGGCTCTCCTTAACCTTAGCCATAAAGCTAACCCTCTCCTGTGGAAATAACTATTCACTGATCCACACTCTGTCCATTGAATTTTGACTTTTAATTCCATGACTTCGACTCTGCATCCCAGACTGGCTGATAAACCTTCTGTCACATGAGGCCACACCCACCCCAGCTCCGCAAAGGGGAAAATGTCATGATATGTCATGTGACACTACATAACACTTTGTCAGCAGCAAGATTCAATTACCACGCCAACAACTTTGTGGTAAGGAAAAGAAGGAGATGCCATCTTGTTCTTCTCAGATAGGTAAACACATTGGGACATACCACCATAGAAAGCTATGGAGACCACAGAGTTTCTATTTCAGTTAAAATTTGAGTATTTAGTATATCCAAAGTAGATCTACAGTAGCTTGAGAGACCAGTTGAAAGGGCAAGATCGTAACAACAATTTTCAAAGCACCTACTAACTGATGCTTTTAATTGGTAATGCCAAGGATTAAATATATGCCATATCTCGCAATATGTTTAGGAGAATCATAATGGAGCCTCATTCACCTTTATTTTTCCTCTCTCTGCAGCAAGTCATGAATCTAAGCAGAATAGTACATAGGGTTGAGCTTCAGTTTTTCCCCCGTAATACTTCTTAATGTGTTTCCCCAATTTCCACATTGGAAATTGGTAGATGTTTTTCCTTAACTTATTCAATGTAAGAATTCTTCTTGCATCAGGAATCATCATGGTCTTCTCCAGCATTCCTATTCAGCCCCACAGTGTTAAAAAAAGTAGTTTGCATATAGCTGCTAAAGAAGGATTTATTTTGGATGGTGGGAGTGGGGGGGGGGTCATACATGATTGGAAATACTAAGAACCAAGATATCCTAACACTGTGTTGAAGAAGACACAGTCAAAAGGTAATGGTCAAGTTTCATCTTCCTTACTCAGGCAGAGCTCTCATTGGTGTCAATTTGACTTGAGATGCTTCAATTACATGGTTATGTAAATCAATCATCAACAGGGGCACAATAGTCCTGAAATGATGGAACTCTCTTTTTAAGGGTTGAGTCAGAACTTTCCTCTCTTTCCAGCATAATAAATCAGATTGTATAAATAGAATATTGACAGAATGTAAGTTGAATGATGGGAAGATGTAAGAAGTCACAGCAAATTACCAGCTGGCTTAATATCAACAGTCATTGAGACTGATCATGGTAATTTTACATGCATAATTCCACATTTGTCAGCATTTCTGGGGTTACTCAGCCTCCTGTTTAGTTGATCATGGCTGAGCAGTTGATCCATCTATTTCAGCATGTGAAAAGTTGCTACAAGCAAAATATTGTTGTCATATAATCAGTAGACATTTGACAGTACCCTTATTCCTTGTTCATTCAGGCAGGGATGTTGAATCCCATTATTCACCCTGGCTAAAAATTGCTTGAGAGGAAAATATTGAAATGCAGATAATCAGGTTCTAGTTTAAAACAGGACAAATAAAATCTTTACTTAGGAGTGGAAGCACATCATGGTTTCTCCTTTCTATATCTTTCTTTTCTAAGTCACTCAAAATTCAAATTCAAATTCAAATTTTATTTGTCACATGCACAATCATAAATGGTACAATATGCAGTGAAATGCTTACGCAGCCATTCACGACCATAGGTAAGTTAGGGCAGAATGGGAGGATAGGAAATAGGTTGGGAATAAGTTGAAGAAAGGAGGTAGTTGGTAAGAAAG
>JAEANM010002896.1:0-23419 GCA_017656035.1 Myanophis thanlyinensis | reverse complement strand
TTTTAAATGTCGCAATGGTTTTGCGGCTCCCAGGTTTTTTTTTTCCTTCGGAAACGGGTCCAAGTGGCTCTTTATGTTTTAAAGGTTGCAGACCCCTGACCTATTCCCAGCTCAGGCGGCTTTATGACTTGGGAGTGACATATATAAATTACACCCATTACATTCCACAAAAGATGAATTAATTAAGGGACAATAAACCAAGCATGGTAGACTGATTTATAGTTGTATCTGTCATGAAGTTACCTTTGGCCACATCCTATATTTTATCTTCCTATTGTCAATTCAGATAAGATAAACATACTATTAATACAAAATATCCAATTTTAAAAATTCTGTAGGAAGTATCTCTTGTACATTCTACAAACTCCTAACATTTGTTTGATGAGAATTAAAGAGTTGGGTTTTTTTTAATGATGATACTTGTACTTAGCTTTTTCACTGATAACTATAAACTAATACATTTATAAAAGCTTTTGATTAGCAAGTTAAGATACTTATAGTTAACTGGTGTATTTTTATCTGTTTTAATGAAATCTTGTTCTTTTTTACTGATTTAATTTCTAGTAGACAGGTATTTACATATTTTAATATTCTTAATAGTTGCTAAAAACAAAACTTACATTCCACCAATGACACGTATTGATCCAATTCCCTGGAAAGTATCAGCATTTTCAAGAAGTATTGGAATACAATCAGTATTCTCAGAAAGTTTTTTACACCATCCTCCAAAGTGTGGTCTTTCATATATTATCATCTGCAGAAAATGGGTAAATTGATCATTTAAAATACATTTCTAATCCTCTGTTTATTTGGCAGATTGAAGAAAGGTTTTATTATAAAAGGCGAAAGATTTATACATTTTGAAGAAACTGCAAAGGCTGTCTGATCAGCAGCTTCAACTGAGCATTCCATACTTATGATTTCAACCAGTTTCTTAAGAGACATTCCATTGGAAGAAAGGCAAACAAGAATTTTTTTGTTGGAATACTTCCCTTTGCAGAGCTGCCCCCTCAAAAAAAATCAAGAAAAGAGGATGGAGAAAATGTATTCCTGTTGCTGTTCTTTACTAGTTACTCTGGATTTATATGATCGTAAGAAAGCATAATTTAAATCAATGACAACTTTATTTTTTGATTTTCCTAAATGTCTGAAGAGAGTTTTAAAAAGAAATTATGGATGAAATAGTAAGATTGGTTTAATCAACACATATTTACTATAAATAGCACTTCTAAAATAAATATTTAAAAATTAGTGGTAAAGAATACCAATTTGTTTTCTTTTACCTGAATAAATTCCTCTCCCTAAAGAATACTGTGCTTACCATAATATTCATAGGCATCTGCACCTTTAGGCCACCCTAAAGTACAAAATAAAATAAGAAATATGAATACATACTTCCATATTAATACACAGTATATAATGGTAACACATATTGATTCTTTCTTTACATTTCTTCTCTTTGCTTTTACTGTGCTTTAGGAAACTTGATTGATTTCAAGAATAAAAAAGCTTCATCAACATCACAGCTGACTAAATTAATTTGTTCTGTAATAGAGGGCAGATACGCCTAGGAATTTTTTTCTTTTAATTTCTAATTCATAGCACCAACAAGAAACTAAAAGTTATTAAATACTACATATTAAATACTTATCAGGCAATTGAAGTGGATACATGGAATTCCTATACTAGTATGATATGACTGTTATATAAGCACACAACTACTTGTTTTCAAGGCAACAAATTACTATATTCATTAATTTGGATGGATGGGAGAAACTTTTGAGATTGTAGTCCTCTACATCTTTGCCCTAGCAGTAGACAACCAACAACCATGTGTAGCTTCAGTTTTGTTTGCAATAACAATTTCAATTTAGTCAACTTGTACCTGAAATTTTCTAGTCAAATCAAGATAAATTGAGCTAAACTGGATAGATGTCAGGGAGGTCTATATTATATTACATTTTTTCCTCCAAGGGAATTGGTACTTTTTAAGAATCATGAATGCAAAATTTGTTAATGACACAATACTATTTCCTTGTTATTTTTAGGGAGGGAGGAAACTGAAAATGGCAAAATATATTCCTACAAGTTATAAGAAAATATATTAGTACCAATCCAAAATAATTTCTATAGAAAATAACCTCTGAGCACCTACTGGGAATATAGAGACATGGACTGATCTACAATAAGAAGATATCGAGCCACTATGACTTTGTAAATCCTGATTTAGCAGATAGCATCCTATATTTAAAGGTGATAATGACAATTATTTATTTTTTCTTCAGTATTTCTGAAGTAATATCTTCTAAGTCAAACATAATTTCCTTTGTCAAGTCACCAGAAGTTTGATTTTAACAGAGATTCTTCCTCAAAAGGTTAATAGCTTATTTCTGAATTCATAATAATATGGCAAAATAAATATGAACTTTCAAGCATGGGCACATTCAGATCTAGATTCAAAATTACTAAAAGACAGAATGGACTATAGCAAATTAAATTAATGATAGGCATCAATAACTTCTTACCATTTTCAATGGTCGAAAAGATTTTACATCAGTGGCTGAAAGTTCACATGGGCTTTGATTTTCTTCTAATACTGTTTTTTCTCCTTTGTAATCAGTATCTGAATAAGCAAGCCATCTATTAAAATGAAGAATTAGCCTATTAACATGATAATTAATGTGCAACTTAGTCATATATCTCGGATTAGCACACATTATTCAAGGGGCATGTAGTCTTTCAAAATATGAAAGTCCTAACATTTTGCTATCATAGATTATAGACACACCACACAAGTAGACAACATTTTTGAATGCATGAGTACATCTGGAATTTTAAAAAGTATAAAAGTTTTAAAAATTGGCAATCATGGTAGGTTTTGCTAGCATCGATTTACCAAAAAGCAAACCAAAAAGTTGCTCTTAGTTGCTTTCTTCGTCCTCAAATGTTTTCTACCATCTGGTTTACCTTTTGTCTTTTTCTTTGCAAGTGAACATATTTTCAAAGAGCAATTATGGAATCCTTATGGGACAATCTTTAAATAATAATAGACTGATAGCTTCTGATTTTTGTTGTTTAATTAGAAGAATCTAAAAAAGGCATAACTTTATTCAGAGTATCTATTATTTAAAAAGATACTAGAACATGGGTACAATTGAATTACAACTAGAAATGATGACATAAAATTTAAGAAAATTGCAAAAGAGAGCAGCAAATTTTCAGATTCAAAATAATGAAATAAATATTTCACCTTTTTCCTGCAACATTATTTGTCACACATACAAGTCTCACAGGCATATACTAGATATAAGAAAAGTCCTAACATTTAAATTTAATTTCAGTCACACTTTTCATTTTATAGTATTTTGATAACTTCAGAAAAAGAATAGGAAAGCTGTTATTTGATAAAAAGAACTGTATCTTGTGGATAATAACCTTCTGATAAACATAAACTTAATTTTATGAGAATTTTTCTTTGAAGGAAGGCACGATGAACAAATTGCTATTGTTGACCTTTATTTATATAAGTAAAATAAATATTTACTCACACTCCTGATTTCACAGAGATGATAGGATTTTCAATTTCCAATTCATCTAAATTGGCTATGCCAGCCTGAATGCAGATTGGAAAATGACTTGTACTATTGTGTGAGCAAAGTTCAATTTCAGGAATACTACAATCCTGTGAAGAAAATTAAACCAGACTAAAACAAATTAGCTAAGAAATATTATGTATATATGGACATTAGCCCTCTGTATGCTTCTGTCAGTTTTTCAGGAAGCATGGTTAAATGACCTAAACCTACTTTATTATAAGATTACATTAACAGAATCTTGCAAGTCTCAAAGTACATTTCTTTTGTTATTAACATAGATAAAATTAGCATTGCAAAAGTGAAATATTTCAATACATCCTCTTAAAATATTTGACAAATTTAGAATATAATATATCTCTGGTTAGTTAAATGTATCTTAGAAGTAGGATAAGCACACATCTAAGCACACAAGTGTTCATACATAGGATTGTATTCACAGATTTTAAGAACTTTTTTATGACAATAACTTTCCTAGGCTGGAACCTACTTAATCATTGTTACTAATTATATCACTTGTTTTGTTTTCGCACTCTCAAAGAGTAAGTAAGTAGTTCTGTCTACTGTTAAGATAATTCAAAATTGCTAAATAATTTAAGTTGTTTGTAGCGTTACTTTTTAGTTATTATTGTGAATTTATTTTATTTAAAGTTGACATGGTCATTTGAAGTTTCATCAAAAATTTTGAGAGGCTGCCTCACATTTTAAAAACCAATTTATCTTTTGCGGAAATTTGGCACTTAGAAAAAGCAAAGGTAGCACTTTATGGTTATACTTTAATTCACAACTTTAAAAATAACCTTTGGGATTTTTTAGGGTTAATAAAGCTAGGCAAAAAATGCATAATGAAAGTTTAATTTAAATGCCTGCAATTTGCTCTCACATTAAAATTTCAACATTAGCTACTAACTTTTCCCTTTTCAACAATATTTTTGCTATTATTATGGCTCTATTTTGCTGTATTTTCAGATACCACTTGACCATATAAGCAGCACAATCTGTAGTCAAGTCTCATGTACATAGTACATACTAGTTTAGCATTCTTTAATTGTCAAACAGCAAACAAATGGTAGTACAGTGGTGTTTATAACCTTTGATCTTACTCTGCCATTACCATTGTAATGTCACTCATGCACATTTTAAAAGATTGGTAAACATTTGGTTTGATAATAAGCAAAATAAAATCTGATGGTTAAAGCTTGATATAGGAAAGATAAATCTGGGACACAGAAATAATTACAAGCGTTATCAAAAGTGTAAGAAAGTTAACTGAATCTTTGATAATTTTAACTATAATGCTCTGGGCAGGGAAACAAATAATAAAACACTGATGAAAGATAAAGTAGAGTGACAGGAAAATATATAAGGATACCCATTTGGTAGCCATTAGTAGCAACTGAACTTCACTAGAAGTATTCATTATAATTGTTATACCTTCATTATATGCCTGATGGAACCAATTGTGAAATTTCCTTGAGCTTTCTCTCTGTGAAGATTCAAGATGTCAGTCAGCATCCTTTCTCCTTCTTCTAGAACATATTTCTGACCTTGAAATGTTGGTTTCTCATATAAAATCCAGCTACATTAATGAATATATTAATATAAATATGCCACTCACATTGCAAGCACAGTACCAATACTAATAAGGATCCATATTTACAGTGATAATTATATGGAGCCTTTCACAGGTGTAGAAAGAGCATACATACCGTACATTCTGATATATAATATGAGCAATGGCTTTTTCCAACAAGCCTACAATACACTGCTGCAAGAAAAACATCTACCACGTAGCTACATTATTTTCATTTATTAAACATATATGTCTTATTTTTAAAGATTTTAAAAATCAATATGGAAAAAATATTGCAAGCCAGTCTTTTTTTTTTTAGTTTCATATAGATGGTTAATTTCCCCAACAGATCATTTTTCAAACGTTTTAGCCTGTCATTCACAATGGGCAGGGGAATATATATTGTTTTTCTAATGTTAGAATAAGAAGGTTGGCAACAATGAACACACAAAAAAATTTCACTCTAAGATAGTTTTTAGGCATACAATAGAAATAAATGATTTAGTGCTTGTCACTTAAACATTTTTCTGTACTTTGTCTATTTCCCAACATTGTTTAGAAAGTTTACATAATTACGTATTATGAAAATTATTGCAAGGATTGTTTATACTTGTCATTTGACTTTGCACCAGTGACTCTTTCTTCCTAATCCACCTTGTATGTTTATTGTGGCAAAATTGGAGGCAGGACCATTATGCATGCTGCCTTGAGTTGTACAAAATAAAGGTCGGATATAAAACTAACAATAATTAAATATTATTTATTTCCTAATATCACAATGATTATATACTGTTTGGAAATTACTTTAAACTATTTTTCCTGCACATTGACAAATATAGATTTCTGGAAAGTAT
This sequence comes from Myanophis thanlyinensis, assembly GCA_017656035.1. Lineage (NCBI taxonomy): Eukaryota > Metazoa > Chordata > Lepidosauria > Squamata > Homalopsidae > Myanophis > Myanophis thanlyinensis. Next base: position 17,399 of record JAEANM010002896.1, on the reverse strand, counting down.
ACATTTACTTGCTTATCTTGTGTTTCAGTCTTCTTAAAGCTCTGACAAAATATTCAAATGAAGGAAAGTGCAAATTATTACTTACTGATAAATATTATATGGCCAAAATGAATAAACTTTGCAGTGTGTTGTCATTTTTTTGTATGTCCACATATATCTATTATGAACACTGTCAAGATATTAGTCAAGTATGATTCCTGCTATAAGATACGTTTTTCTTACCATCCTCTAACAACTCTGATTGATGTGTCTTTTGAAAACACCCAGATGGTAGCATCTACCACATCACGATAAATTTCTAATTTATTTGTGTTCCCTTGAAAATCACAAATAAGCACCTGCAATGACATGTAATAATGCAATAATTAAAGCAAATTTGGTACATTTATTTTCTATTCCTCTTATATCAAGTTTATTGTGCAAACATAACATAGTTGCATGACATAACCATTAACCTAGTTTTGATGACTTGAATTTTATGGGTCTAGCCCACCAAGCTAGCTTATCTAGGTCATAAAATGAAACCATCACAAGAATATTGTCTCAAACCTATCAACCTCCTTATTGTATTTCATTGTTGTAGCAGATAACTATGCTAGTTATATCAAGGAAAATACAGAGTTCCTTTTCATACTCATCATTCATTTATTTCTCACTTTTGAGAAAAGTTTATGACAAAGCAGACAATACTGAAATTATATAGTCTTATATAAAAATACTCACTTTTCCTGGTCTTGGATTGCACTTGAGTATGTCCCTATCAACAGGACACTATAATCAGAAAAAAAAAGAAATAAGTTTAATACTATGATAAGCCAAGAAAAGATATTTTAAACAACACGTTTATGAAGCGAATCTTAGCATTTTTAAGTAAAGGTGTATGACATAAGTTAAATTTGTAGAAAAATACATTTGGCGACTTTATTCAAAACTATCAGCAGAGTATTCTGAATCAGTTCTTACAACTCCTATTAAAATATAAAAGGCTGTGTACAATGCTACTTTTCTCATATTATTCATCAGAAGATAATGTTTAAGCAGATTTAGAAATGTGAAGCATACATGCTAATTTATTAAACATTATTACAAGAAACATAATTATTACACTCAGTCTGCCTGATATCAAAGTAACAGTAGTGCTTCAGCTAAGAGTATTCACTCTTCCCACACTTACAACTTATTTGAAATAAGTTTTCCTCATATCCCACCATTAATCCCAGGAAAAAAAATATTAAAAAGTATTTTTCAATTCAAATTTTGCTAAAAAAGCATACTTTGTTTCATTTCATCTGCCTGGTATATTGTAGACTGTACAATATATAGAATGTATACTGGATATAATACAGTACATTGAAAGAGTACTATATTATGTATCAAATTCTCACAGTAAATTAAGCAGAATCAATAGATTCAGAATTTTGTTTATATGGGAAATCTATCTCCATAATATATTTAGCTTAAAGATGTGTGTACAGAAGAAATGAGATGTATAGATTAGGTTCCTACTGTGTATAAATTTAGTGAAAAGAATTACCTTTTGACAGGTTACCAATTTCAGCATCTTTGTAGATTTAGATGGAGGATTAGCTGGCAATTTTCCAAGTGTATTTCCTTTTTCAACTAAACAACTTAAGCCAGGCAGCTTTTCAGAATATGTATCCTTTAAAAAAGGCTTCATGTCAGGGTCAGATTTTTGAGTAAAATGAACTGAAAATGTTGAACTCAAAGATGTGGTCTCTTCTGAATGAAATACTTCCTTAGCAATAAGTTGTCTAGAAAAGTCTTTTGGGAATTCAGTATTTGTATTGTCTTGCCAAATATCGGAAACAGAGGTTTCTTTTTCTTTCTCTTGATCTTTTCCTTCATATAGTTTGTCTTGTTCATTTTCATTATACTGATTACTAAACTTCAACTTTTCAGATACTGATTGCAAAAGTGATAAGACAGATAAAGACTGGTTTTCTCTTGGTGATCCACTATAGTGATTTCTTGGCGAGATATCAGTGGAAGGCAAGTCCTCTTGGGAACCATCATCTTCATATATAGGAGACAAAGAAAAGGGGTAAATCCTGTATCGCTTTGCTTCCACAGTCATGAAAGATTCTGAACAAGTATCACCCAGCATCTCATTCAACTGCTTGCTTTCATCATAAGAAGGAAAGAGGTCCTCTTTGAATCTGGATGTTTCATATATCTTATGCTTGTTATCCAAGGATAAATCAGGATGGGATAAAGTAATTATTTCTTCTCCTGAAAAAGAATAGTTTTCATCTTGAAGACTGTCTTTATACAAAACATTAAAGGAAGAATTGTGTTCCCAGTGTTCTGGTGTAGGAAAGGCAAAACAATTTGGGGATTTATTTTCATTTTCACTCTCAACATCCAGATAATATTCCTTAAGTACACTATCTGCTATTAAACATGGGTCCTTGTTTACTACTCCATGGACAAAGCCAATGTTTGATGAGTTGAACTTAGTATCTTGTTGTATTATATCTTCGTTTCCCATTTTGCTATTGCCCCATTCACTGTTTATTTCATAATATTTTTCATGTGGTTCCTTTCTTTCAGCAGTAATAGCTTCGCTTTTTCTTATCTCATTTTTTGGGAAATCATTCTCCATATTATATCCAGGTGAACATAAATAAGTAAATTCATCTTTATATTTATCTGAAAAGCTATCATATGTATTAATGTTTGAGTTAAAGGATAGCACATTGCTTGTTTGCTTACAGGTCATAACAACCTCTCCTTTTACTAAATTACATTGATTCTTACATGTCCAGCTACTAGTAATATCACCAACAAGTACCCTATTTGTTGCACAATCGTCATCTTTATTGTATTTGGTATTATTTATTTTGTCAGGACTGGAATTTAATTTAGATATGTCATCATACCATTCTTCACAAACTGTTTGGCCTGAACACACATTCTTTAGTATTTCTCCAGAAACCTCTTTACTTTCTTCTTTGAAGTTAAAAGGAACCGAGACATTTGTTACACCCTCAATAGTTATCTTCTGCTCTTCAACTGGGGATACTGGACTTAGGTTTAACGGTATTTCAATTATTTCAGGAAGCTTAGATGATAATTCAGCATTAGATATAGGTATGTCTGATGCTTCAGTGTAACACATAATATTTGTATTTTGAGAAAAATCTTTACTTAAATGTTCCTCATATGGCACAACTGCTGGATTTTGTTTGGCTGTTTTAATAACATTGTCAGTTATTTCTTTTGATTTTACTATTACTGAATTGTGTAAATCAGTTTTATCAGTGATATTCAATGGTTCCTTTTCACTCTGAGTATCATTGTCAAATTTAAGTCCAGAGAACTTTGTGATATAATCCACATTAAAGGGCTTTAATGAAGAGTTCCTTGACTGGGTTTTTTTAGATTCTGACAGCATTTTTCTATTTGTATGGTCTTTTTGAAAGCTAGGACTTTCATTATACTTAGTATCATTATATTGATAGATGCAAGCTGTTTGTTTTGATTTAATTTCTTCTATTGCTAAATGAAGAACTTCATCTACTATTTCATCAGCCTTTTTAAACAAGAGTGTTAAGTTTTGAGATTTAATTTGCAGTTGCTTTCCTGTTTCAACATTTTTCAATGGTTCCTTAAAAAACTGGTTGTTTGGTTTAGGAAATAAAGCAACAATTGCTTGTTTATCCATTCTAGGAGCAATTTTTGAAGGCATGGCCATGAGGCAATTAAAATTCTGCCCTGAGGGAGCTGTATGAATTTCTTTGCTCTGCTGGGTAATAAGAGGCATTTCTGATGCAATCTTTGAAGAATCTATAGTATCCATATAATAAGTAACCGAGGCCATTAATGGAGGCGAATAAGTAACTTCTGATATTGATTCAGAAGATAAACTACTAAATTTATCTTTAGATAACAATTTTACAATATCTTCTTCAGAATTTATAGAAAGAGAATTGTTTTTGTCAAAAACAACCTCTACTGCTTCACAGGCAGGAGAATAAAGGTCTGAAGTATATTTAGAAGAACTTGAAGGAATAGCAGATGGCTCATGTACATTGTCAGATGTAAAATCAGGAAATGTCTTTGTTATGAGAATGGATTCAGAATCCACTGAATAAGAACTAGTCAAAAATTTTGTTTCATTTGAATGTGGCAAAATCTTTTTTCCAGAGTTATCTCTGTCAATAGTATCAGGGATAATATTGGATTTAAAGTTATTTCCAGATTCCAGAAAAAAATGTGACTTTAAGACAGCTTTAGAGTTTTCAGACACAAGATCAGAATAGCATATTTCACTAAAGTCTGTCTCTGCAGAATTTGTTGCAGTGGACTGCAACATATTTTCCTGTTCTTCAGGCAAAAAATATGAATCCTTCAAAAAATTCTGATCTTCGGAATGAGATGTAGATTTAGCCATAGTATCCAAATGAATGTTATCTTCAAAGATGTTAGCATTATTGATCAATGCAGGAAAGAGAGAGGAAGAATTATCTGGTGGCAAATTAGATTTTTCAGGTTTCACAGGTAGAGAACTGTGGGTCAAGCACTCATTTTCAGAAGAAATAATAGAGAGACAAGACAGTTCTTTATTTTCAGGAGGCTTGACATCATTTCTTATGCTACTGATCATTGAATTGCTTGTTTTCTCAGAAATAATTGGAATTTTAATTGCATCAATTTTTGTAGTTTTAAGAGATGACATATCTGTGTTGTTTACATGTCTTGTGTTTTCCAATTCAAAGAGCTTATTTTGTTTCTCAAGTGGAGAAGTACAAATGTTTAAGCTGGTTAATGGTTGGATCAGAGTTTTATTCTCATCTTTCTTGACAGTATGACAGTAACCGTCATTTTCAGCTTCAAGACTTTGAGGGACATTATCTGCATCTGTTTTGAAGGAGTTGATATGTGTACATTCAGTATCTAACAAAGAAATTTTGGCTTTATTTTCCTCTGAATCATTAGACAAAACTGCATCAAGTTCCACAACTGGTATTCCAACATTCTCCTCAATCACTTTACTAGTGCTAATAATAGCCATTATGGAGATCCTGGAATTATTTTGTAGATTTCTAAGTAATAATGGCTCAGCGGTTTCTTTACTCTCTAGGCCACTCTTGCTGCATAAGTGCAACCCAGACCCATTTTCTGTGGAAAGGGCTGACATTCCTGATTTGAAAACTAATGGCAATTCTTCTGTAACTGCTGGTTTATGGAGAAGCAATTTAGAATTATTTTCAGTCATCATATCTGTATTTAATTCTTCATTACTGTTTGTTCCCTTATTTACTTGATCATTAGCGTTATGGCTATTCATGTACAATGATGGATCAACTGATTCTAATTTGAACTGATTGTCAGTCCAAGAATATTTATCTTCTAACAACTGACGATCATTATTAGTTAACTCTTCTTTGAGGTAAGTTGAAAACTCATTTTGTACTGCCTCTTTTGTTTCTGTGTTAGAAAAAACACATACATGTGTTTCTTTGTTTGACTTTAGCTGCATATATATTTCTTCTAATGCTTTTCTCTTTTCATCTAATGTACTGTTTTCTGAATTGATTCTTGCAGAATCTATATTTTGGTAGCTAGAACTGACTTGATTTGGCAGCAGTGCTGATGGCTCTAACAAAAGCTTCCTATTACTTTCTGATTTGTCTGAAATTGATACACATTTTACAGATTCACGTTCGTCAATGCAGTTTTTGATGGTCTCAATTTCTCTCAAAAATGTAATTTTGTTCTTTAGTTCATTGTGCTCACAATCACCCTGAACATCTTCCTTCTGATTCATTTTGGACAAAAGCATGTTTTCTTGAGAATTTTGTTTGTCATCTTTAGTTTCAGATTTTCCATTCTGCAGTAACGATTCTGATTCTTTTGTAGTTTCTGAGCTTAAAGTATTTATGATTTCCTCTTTTTTGCTTTCCGCAGGACAATTGCTAATACTGGTTCTGGTTACTGTTTCTTGTTCAAAGTCTGCTTGTTTCTTAAGCAACTGCTTAATTCTTGCAGAACCTCGGTAGGTTGCATAAGTAATTGCATGTGCCGGGGGTTCACTTTCTGTTTTTCTGAAATAGAAACATCGTTAATGGCATATTAGCAAATGTTTCTAGCCACATACAATTATAAATATACCTACTATTCAAATAGTTAACCTATATTGAATAGAGAGGATACAGTATTAAAAGTGTAAATTGTGTAATACATTTAATAGTTTAACTACATAAGAATTGTAGAATTACTGAAAAAGAACAATTTACAGAATATTAAGGTCAAATCCTCTAAGGAAGATTGTGTACTAGAAATCTTTGCCTTACACCCCATAGGAGGAGTGGCAAAATACCATTTTAAAACTGGGATAACTAAGTTGTCTTGTGTGAATGCCAGATATAAGGCAGAGGTAAAGGCAATGTCAAAGGAAAATGGCTGAAAAATACGGCATGCCTGTGCAATATAGGTAGATGCAGATAAGGAAATTTTTTGGGAAAGGTTTCTCTTCATGGGAATTAATATGTTAGCATTGAAACTATATCATTATGCTAACATGAATCGCAATAGCCAATGCTATTAGTAGAATGATGGCAGTTACAGCAAAACATCTGGAAGGTATTACAGTTAGTCCTCAACTTATAACCAAAACTGAGCCCAAAATTTCCCTTGCTAAGCAAGACATTTGTTAAGTAAGTTGTGCTCTTTTTTTACAACCTTTTGCCACAGTTGTTAGCAAATCACTGCTTGCTGTTAAGTGTATAATGCAGTTGTTCAGCAAATCTGGCTTCTCCCAATAACTTTGCTTGCCGGAAGCCAACTAGGAAGATTGCAAATGATGATTACATGACTCTGAATCATTGCAAATGTCATAAAACACATGCCAGTTACCAAGCGCCTACATTTTGATCATGAGTCTAAGATGGTGCAACAGTCTTAAGTGTGAAAAACTATCATTCATTGTCACTGTAATTTTGAAAAATCACTAAAGAAGTTGTTGTTTGGTGGACAAATGGACTATCCATATATTGTTTTATTTTACAAAACAATGTACAAAATTCTCACACTCACCATTTTTAAAACTATGGGAACAGAAAATGCAAAAGATAAGTATCATCAATTACTTCATGTGGTTTAAAACAAGTTTATCATTAAACTTAGAAAGAATTTGAAAATTTCTTTCATTTTGAGCAAAGTAGGATTTGAACAAATATAAGACAGCCTACTTTCTGTTCATGTATTTTTGATTGACTATTGTCTTATGAAGTCTATATCGACTATGTGCCAATAAACAGTTATTTGCAATTCAGTGAAACTCAGTGCACACATGCACGGATAACTCTTAGCATGCTTTCTCTATAACATAATGTTCTATGATTTAAACTGAATATAACTCTGCCTCCATTAAAAAGCATTGTTAAAGCAATATAAATATAGTATTTGATTTGTAATATAGGCAGTAGTAAGCATAAATGAGATGTAAGCACATGTTATATACATGAAATTAAGGAAAGTTATTGACTGTAAAATCAGGTATGTAGGTCATGTATTAGGCTACTGCTGGGGTGTACAATAAGCTGACTATGTCTCATTAGGAAAGATGAAAAACTCAGGTATTAAAAACCTATAAGAATGATATTCTGTCATGGATTATATATAATTGGTATAATCTCTGCCTTAAATGTATTTCATAGAATTACAAGTGAATAGATACTAAATTAATATAAAATAAATACAATTTCTCTTGCATTTAACAGCCCACACAATGCTAATAGAAGCTATAATAATATTGCCAGGAGAGATTATTCTGATGCCATCCTTTTTTGGGGGGGAGGGAACGGGAGGAAAGCAGCTTATATATTCCAGTAGTTCCATCTGGTATTTCAGAGCTCCTGAGATGTTTGACAAACACTTTAATCCTTGTAACAGCTTTCACTGAAATAAAATATCTAACATTTGAGGGGCCTAGGGGGGAAAGAAGATAATATTATGCAATATAGTATTAGCATATTTGGTTTTATGTTTACAGAATTTAATTCACAACCTATAAACCACTTTGTTTTAAAAATATATTTTAAACATTGAAATGTTAACAGGGAAACTTTAGCTCAAACTAAGCTCTTTATTTCTGTTATAACTTATAGAATATTTTTAAGTCAACCTACATCTATGGTACCTGTTAACTAACCTTACCAAAATGCATAAAGCACTGTTGCCTTAAAAAAAAAAGTAATAATACATTTCTAAAGCATATACTTCTAAGGCAGAATACTGTTGAAAAATTGTGCCATTACTGCCCAAGACAAAAAGTCATTTCAACACTTGACAATGTATTTCATATACACCGGTAGTTCTCAGTTAATGATCAAATGTTCAGCAACTGTTTGAAGTTAAGGCACTGAATGACTGGTATTTATAACTGATCCTCAAAGTTCCAGCCATCCAAGAATCCCTGCAGTCACATGATTCTGGTACTTAGCAACCAGGTCCCACTTATGATGTTTGGGTTATCCCATAGTCAAACAATCACCATTTGTGATCTTTCCTATTAACTTAGGCCTAGCCTAAGAATGACATAGATACCTCCCTTCTGGCAGTGGCCTCCGCAGTTTGGCCACACCCTCTCGTTTGGCAGTAACCAACCCTAGCCAAATCACCCTTGTGCACACGCTCCCACATCTGGCAACAGCCACCCCTGGTCTAGCATACTCATGCTGTGCCAAAGGAGACCTTTTTGCTTGCCTAGAACCATCCCCAGCCTTGTTGCGCCCATGCCACAGCAACACACTCACTTGCTTACAAACTACCTGGACTTGCAACTTCCTGCCAGCTTCCCCACTGAGAATCTGGCAGGAAGTTGTGAGGATATCTTCATTTAATGACCTGTGATCCTTGCTTAATAACACCAATGGCTAGGATTGCCACTGCTAAATGATGTAGGCATAGGATGTCATGCTTTATGATCACATTGCTAAGTAACAGAAATTCCAATCCCAATTATTGTCATTGAGCAAGGACTATTTGAAAGCACAGAAGAGATGGATCTGAAAGATTTTCAACACTGGTAATTCAAAACACTATACTACATTTTCTCAACTATAATATAGCCTATTAATCTATCTGCATAAAACAAAACACTAACATTTCTCTACACTTCTTGATTTTAATTGTGCAAAATGCATACATGAAGAAAATAGATATTCCATGGAAAGCCTATGCTCGTATCCAGAGTTCATGTTTCTGAAACATAAAAGGGTGACCCTGGACATGATCAATTATAGGTTCCAATCTTTATAGACTGACTTTCCACAGAGTAGCCATTATTGTTTTTATGTACTTTGCATTGTGATCGGTTTCATCTTCCTGCTATAACAAAGGTGCTTTTTTGTTTCCTGTAAATGGGAAACTGTTTTGCAATAGTAAGTGACATTACAGAAATAGCTGCATTTGTATAAGCCTACCTATGAGACACAGTTTGCTTTAAAGATTAATATACTTGACTAAGATTGAGAAGATATTAGTTTTAGTTTTGCCTAAATTTTAGCAGCTTGCTTGGACCAGTTATTTTCTTTTAGTCCTACGAAGGCAATGGCAAATCACTTCCAGAATTGTTCCGTGAAAACTGTTACGAATTTGCTCATGTTGGGTCAAGACACACTAAAGGCATAAACAAACAAACAAACAAACAAGTATTTATGTAGTTACTGGAAGAGGTTATTACATTTAATTTCCAGCTCCAGGATAATAAGACAATCTTAGTCCAGCATTTTGCTTTTCACGGTGACTAAACCAGATAGTAGTATTTATCTCCGCAGTATTTATGTGATTTCCTTCACTAAGGCTAGCTCTGCTATAGTCTTACTTTATTTTTTTCATTACTACATTACTACAATTTACCTGATAATAGCAATAGCAATAGCACTTAGATTTATATACTGCTTCACAGTGCTTTTACAGCCCTCTCTAAGCGGTTTACAGAGTCAGCATATTGCCCTCAACAATCTGGGTCCTCATTTTACCCACCTTGGAAGGATGGAAGGTTGAGTCAACTTTGAGCCTGGTGGGATTCAATCTGCCAAATTGCAGGCAGTTGGCTGTCAGCAGAAGTATCCATAGCCACCATTGTGGCTCTTAATTTTAATGTCATTAAAATGAGTGGCATATAATTTTTACAAATTGGTTTCATACTGGCCACTTTTCCATCTTTTAATACCTCTTTCATTATTAGATTCAATTGATAAGGAATATGTAAAATGTTTATAATCTGTCCTCATTCTTTGTTTTTAATTTTGTAAATTCTAACTTCTTACATATAAGACTATATCTTTTGCATGACTCTCCCACTGATGAATCTTTAAAAAAATAGATCATACAGGATGAGAACTAATTTATGTACATTATGCATTGTTCAGTATTAACACTGAAGAACATTTTTATGATCCTATGTGCTCAAATTAAAATATATATTTAGATACTATATTTGAACTCACTTGGCTGTTTCAGCGGATTGATCCTGAGGCTTTGGTAAATGTTGTGGACTAGATATAATTCTTAAATTACTGTCTTCATCTTTGCTTGATACTTTCTGTTCAGTTCCAAAATTTGAAATGACAAATATTTTTGGTTTGAGATGCTCAGTGGGTCCTTTGTCTTGATGGCTACCTTGATTTGAAAAGCCTTTTTTGGTTTTGCAAAGTCCATCTCCAGAATTAGAAGGTTCTTTTTCTTTGTATGACGATTTAGAAGAAATACCAAATAAACTCCCAAGATATTGCAAAAATCCTTCTTTAGACTGTTTATTGTTATTGTTTGCTTTGCTTTCATGAATCAAACTAGGAAGACTTTTTGCTTTCTTTAATTCCTCTTGAGTGGTAGATCTATTCAGGCCTTCCGTAGGGAAATCCTTATTTTTAGAGACTGAAATCTACAAGGCAAGAAACAGATTATTTTATCAATTGTTGAAGAGGAACTAGATTTTACTGTCTTTATAAGAGGAATTGTATTGCACTTTATCCTGTCTTTCCCATGAGAAGCATAAGGTACCACATACTCAGTTCTTTTCATTGTATTGTTCCTATAAGAGAATTAATAAGGCCATGCCAGTTTCTTAATACATGAAGATGAGGGTCTTAAGGACAGCTCTTTCTGCTTAAGCATACTGGCTTTCATTAAGTGCACAGGAACACATTAATGTACAGTTTTAATGTCTGCTTTATTCCTGGCATACATAATATTATCTAAATCTACACTACATTGAGCATTGCTAAGTATGCATAACACTGATTCTATAAAGGCAGAAAACTAGCTATTTTACTAAAAGTTCACATGAAAAAGAATCTCTACTATGAGATCTGCTTTATTTTTTGAAATATACATTCTTTACATGTAATGGATGTAATAGCATTATATAAAAATAAACAGTTGCAGCATTAGCAACTATTTTTACTTAATAACCCACCCCCACCCCCCGGAAATGATTAATGTGCATGACTTCCAGGCTTCTTCCCCAAGAAAGCCTATTTTTTAAAAAACAATCTCTCTTTCACTTTCTTCTTACCTAAGGGCAGTATATCTGACTATTGCTTAGATAAAATATATCTATTTCACTAATTCCTCAGACCATTAATCTTTTATGCAGAGTTTTTCCTTAGTGTCTCTCACATAGTATCTTTCTTTTCCCCTTACTCCTTGCAGGGAATTTTGTCTTAGTTCCCTGTTGAATTTTGTATCCTTACAGAGTAAGGAAGAATTGTACACAAGTACTAAGGAAGAAAAAAATTATCTAACCCCTACAGAAAGAATCCTCTCCGCCCCCAGTGCCTTGTGGACACTTTTTCCTCATGGACCAAAAGATGTTTTTTCTCTTTTGTCCCTTGAGGAAAGGATTTTTTTCCCTCCCGTAATCTTGAAGCCCCATTCAAGACCACATGGAACCCTAGAGTTTTAAGGAGCCTAATTTGAAAAACCATACTTTAGACTATAACAAAAATAACAAAGATTATTTTCCTCAATTTATGACCTGTGTTTTCAGATCTGACTAACTTTCAGGAAGTGCTAACATAATTTCTTGTTGCTTACGGTAGTTCTTGCCTTGAATCCAATAGTTCCATGTAGTTTCCATTTCTTAATTTATGATTCTCTCAATTAAAAATGTTAGTTGCAAGTGTTTAGGGAATTTTTTTAAAAATACTCTCCTCTTGTTTTAAAGAATGAATTATCTTTATTTTCAGATGTGCATACAAGCCTTAAAAGATATCATGGCAATTGAAAATAGACAGAAAACTCACAACCTGATAAATTAGAAGGACTGGAGTATTTGTTCACCCATGGAATTGTTTTTATCTAGCTAACTATATGTTTAATTAGTCAATCAACTTTTTGAGCCTTATTAACAATTTTATAATAACAAAATGACACCAAATCAATAGATGAGTATCTTGAATTGTACGTTATATTTATCATTTTCTTGGTTTGAATCTATAAAGAACTGCACATAGAAATATGCATACATATATGTTCAACTTTCTACTACATAGAAGTTGTGCCACATTCCATTCACTATATAGTTCAGCTGAAAATACCTAAACATTGTATATAGTGGGGTACATGATGTATGACTAAGAAATATTTTCAAAACAACACATATCAATTATGCACAAAATCCCAAATTTTGGGAAGTGATGGGGAATGAAGCCAGAAAATACGGTTTTTCCATCATGACACTTCTATTATTCAAAATCTAGAGTGGCCCTATGGTGATAGCTTTGCAGAAAGTAGCAAAGGCAGAGGATTGGGCATCATCCGAACCTGGATTTTTAAAATTAATGTATTATATTATTAGTATTGTGTATTATTTTCAGTTTTATTTTATATGAATATGTTGATGTTCTAGTAGTTTTTATTGTGCTGTATATTAGAAGTCACCATGAGCATATTGTGATTGAGACATACATACATATAATGTATATAAATAATTCAAAAAGCATTTCACTTTCTAATAATTATCATTACAAACATTACATTATATATAAGGTACAGACAACACAGAGTACAGAAAAATCATGTTTCATAGATGCCACAATGCTCTACTGAATCATGAACATTGTATAGCCATATATACATTTTTCTTATCTCATTGTAATATTTGCTTTTGAAAAGCTAGAATTGGAACTTCTGGCATAATATATATTAATTATGTTTATGTTTGAATTGTATCTATTTTCTTGCTTTTAGATTTACATTTCATGCTATTAAACTTTTGAAACAATTATTTAATTAAAAACTATCTATGACTAAAAGATAACAAAGCCAGGGATCTTCAATTTGTCATAAAATGATTGCTGTAATGATAACTGACTCTAAAGTCATTATTTATGATTTCTACTCTCACAATCATATATGAATACACCCACTCACACCCACATGTATTTCAGGACAACATTTTCTACATATAATGAATACAGAAAAACCTAAATAAAAATAGTTTTTAGGAAATATAAGATATAATTCTGGTTCCTATTATAATAAATAGAAAGACCTTTAACAATTCTGGACTGCTTTCTTTTCTTGGACAAATCACATCTGTAGATTCATCTTCCTTAATTTCAAAACTGAAAAAGAGAGAAAGAGATGTAACTTATTTGAAAGTCCAAATTTATTTGAAGCATTTTTGAAACAAAGTGCAGAAACCAAATGCATTTATTTTGCCTGCTTGCTTTCTGTCATCTTGGCATTTCTTGTATTTAGACAGCTCTTCTAAACCTGATCAAAGATTTCCTTTATTGCCATAAACTTTCCAAGTTCATTTTTAAAACTCCAATATTTTTTCCTATCTATTTTTAACGTAACTCTTCTGTAGTATATTTTCAAAACTAATCAGTTAATTTGATTTTTTAGGTTAAGGTTACCATCTGTTTAATCTAGAATTCTGTCCCTTATCCTAACATAACGGTTGCTGTAATTGTAACTGCCTGGATTGCTGATATAGAATAAAATTATAAGTAAAAATAAATTGCCCAATAATTTAACCCTAAATTGAAATAGAAATAGAAAATCTTTGTATATTATAAGCCACATATTTAAATTATATAAAATTTAAATATCTCTTTTATTAAATTTATTAAAAATTTGGTATAATAAAGATAATTTCTAAAAGTCTCTTGATTTTATAGTTATAGAGACAGACACATAAGGTTTGTTCTTGCTCAGTTGAAATGATATTAGCTCAACTAATTTCCAATTTAAACTGTTAATAATTTATAATTTAAATAATTAGTAAAGAATGAGTTGAATTAAAAGATTTAATATAGCAGAAGACTCAGATATTATTTAAGTGTAAACATGATTAAGTAGATGAATATGCTGAATTAACAGCATCAACATGAGAGAAAATCAACACAAATTTGTCTATCTGACAAAAAGTATTTTGGAAACTAGACTGTATATCATACGCAATATCAAATTATGCTAAAACAAATTCTATGCTCGATTTCAATTAAGCTCTGGAGTATTTCATTCAAACTTCCTCCAAAACAAAAGCATTGTTTTAAAACCAACATCTTCCATAATAAAAGATAAATACAACAGTTATTAATTTTGTTTGTTTATTTAGGATACTTGTATGGCCATCCATTTTAAGAAACATAATTGTAGATTCCACACAGCAGCAGTGCAAAACAAAAGGCAAAATCTGGTGCTCTAGCCATTTTCCTCTGATACCGTCAGACACAGGCTTTAACCTCACCCTATTCAATACTTGGATGAAAGCTAGCTCACTATAGCCTTCACAGAGAGATGACAGCCTACTAGATCTCAAGGGGAAGATGTTCTACAGGACAGCGACAGCTATGGAAAAAGGTTGCTAGGTCCCACAACATTTAGGGGAAGGAATCTGGAGTGTGTTTACTCTATTTGATCTGATGGAATGGAAATATACTGCCAGGGAGAGATCAGTCCACAAATATCCTGGCCCCATGCTAAATTATATGGAACAATGGAACAAAACTAGAAGCCCAAGGCCTTTCACAATGAAAGTATAATATGGGCAAACCTCGGGGTGCCAAACACTGTGAGAGTTACTGCATTTTGGACCAGTTGTAGTTTCTGGGTGATCTTCAAGGGCAACTCTACATAGACCACGTAGTAGTAGTCTACAACAATAGTTTAATGGCTTAAGACATATATTCCACACATAGATATTTCAACTTCTTGTCACACTTAATACAAACAGTAGCAAACATACAAACAGCCCAGAGTTCAAAATATGGCCAGAAAAAGAAAACGTATTTTAAATAATATTTATTTTATTAAAGGCTGGCAATTATAACCAATTGTACTGTAAAAGTAAGATTCTTCATTTCTAAAACAGCGACCCCGCCATTTGAATGCATGTACACACAATTGATTCTTTTGCACAAGATAATTAAAGCATATAAAGTTATATATACTGTGGATAAAGTGTCAAGCAACAATATAATTCAAAGTACATTCCAACAATATAACTGTAGTAACTTCCATAAAATGCAATGTTTCTTACACCTAATAGGAGGAATCCTTAGATTACTGCCATAAAGGAGGTGGTCCAGGGAAACTAAGGTCCTTAAACTGTTTTTAATTCCCCTTTCCTCTTGTTCTCTTCTGTGTGTAAAGGGCAATTATTTGAAATAGAGAACCTCCACTATCCTAATTAGTTGTCACTACAGGATTAGTGGGGACTAGACAACTGCTGACCTGTTGGGGCCTCACTTTAACTGGGTCATCAAGGGTCATTGTTTCAGTTGGGTCATCATTTACTTAGCTAAACAGATAAGCAGAATGACCACCTGCTGGCAAAAAATCAGTGAGAGTGGGAAAAAGACATTTCTGATTTCTTTCCTGTTTCCCTACTGACTTTGCTTGTGGAAAGCTTGCAGGAAGAAAATGGGGAAGTTGCTCTCAGCAACTCTCAAGTTGCTCAGCTATGTCTCTTACACCCATATACTCTTCCCCAGTCCCTCTGTGCTTGCTCTTCGCTGGGCATTCACATAACCCTTCCTGACCCTCATACTGTGTACCCTCTGATCTGTGATGTACCTCTTGCACATTCCTGCACAATGTTGTGCATTGACAATAAAAGATTGAATTGTATTTTCAAAGCTTTTCCCCATCATATAGATAAAGTATATTTTGGTTGAAACCTTGAGTAGTAGTCACTTTTGTACTTTTCAAGTAAGAGAATAATAGAATTGGAAGTGACCTTATAGACCTTTTAGTCCAGTCCCTGCTCAAGCAGAAGACCTAATACCATCCTGCTTAAATGGCTATCCGCTCTATTTTTTAAAATCTCCATTGATGGGGCACTCACACCCCAGAAAGCAAGTTATTCCATTATTGCTCTTGCTATCAGAAAATTTCTCCTTACTTCTAGGGTGTATCTCTCTTCCACAAGCTTCGACTTCAATTCTTGTCCTGCACACTAGAAATAAGTCAGTCTCTTCTTTCTGACAGCCTGTCAGGTGCTGGAAGACAGTTACCACATTCTCCCCCCCCCCCCCGCCCAATCTTTCTCTTCAATTTATCTGGACATACCTAGATCCCTCAATTATTTATCATACAATTTAGCCTACAGATTATCATTTGTTGCTTTTCTCTGCATATTTTCCAGGGTCCCAATACTTTTTTTTGTATGTGGTAACCAGAACTGCTGTTGTCTTAATGCTATCCCTCTCTTCATATAGTTTGGGAGCTTTTTGGCAGCTGCAGCACACTGCTAGTTTATACTTACATGATTGTCTACTAGAACTCCTAGATCCCTCTTAATTACAGCTGTTGACCTAGGTACCACTTATTCTATATCTGTGCACTTAAGTTTTCTTGTCTAAATGTAAGGCCTTACTTTTCTCACAATTGAATTGTATTTTATTGGATAGGGCCAAATATTCAAGTGTGTCAAGTTTCTTCTGGATCTTGAGCCTATCTTCTAAAGCAGTGGTTCCCAAAGTTGGCAGTACCGCCCGTGGGGGTGTGTGGGATGACCTAGGGGGCACTAAGAGGCAAGGGAGGGCAGCAGGGGGGTGCTAAGAAGCAAGGGGGGTGGCAGAGGCATGCTGGAGGTGGACCTCTCCCAGGGCGCAATTCTGCCTTGGGCTCTGTTGGCCGCCAGTCAGCTGAGCACTTTTGGTTCCAGCCCGACTTGCCCCATCACCTCCTACGCCTAGCACTTTAAAACCTCTTGTGCATAGCACTTTAAAATCTGGGTGGGGGGGCAAGGGAGTAGCCAGCACAAGGGAAAGAGGTTTTTCCTTTTTCCCAAGGTATTTCTTCTCTTTCCCCTTCTACTCCTCTTTGTGGGCAGAAGAGTTTTCCCCACCCACCACCCCTCAGATGCCTTTGCTATTCCCAAATTCCCCAAGCAAGAGAGAGAGAGAGAGAGA
>JAEANM010002895.1:0-23419 GCA_017656035.1 Myanophis thanlyinensis | reverse complement strand
GGAGCTCTGAGAAGCTCCCATAATTGCCTGCGCGGCCGCATTCTGCACCAACTGCAGCCTCCGGATGCTCTTCAAGGTGAGCCCCATGTAGAGAGCATTGGCATAATCCAGACGGGAGGTTACAAGGGCAGAACTGTGCAAAGAGCGACCCGATCCAGAAAGGGGCGCAACTGGGCGATCCTACGGACCTGATAGAAAGCCCCCCTGGAGATGGCTGCGATATGTTCTTCTAATGACAGCCGTACATCCAGGAGGACGCCCAAGTTGTGAGCTCTCTCCATGGGGAGCAAGATTTCATTCCCCACAGCCAGCGATAATGGAAGCTGGCTAAATCTAGGCGCCGGAAAGCACAGCCACTTGGTCTTGGCTGGGTTGAGTTTAAGTCTGTTAAGCCCCATCCAACTCTGCACGGCCTCCAGGCACCGGCCCATCACTTCAACCGCCTTATGTAATTTGCAAATGTGTACTATATTGATTCACCATATCCAGTAGTTTTGATAGTATGTATATTTAAACATTTGGTGAGGAAAAATAGTTCCTGGTCATGCAGATAAGTAAATCTCAGATGGGCACATTGGTGGGTGGGGGGAACCTCAGCAACTGGTAGCAAACAATAGTTTAGACTTTGTCTTTAATAGTACATTTTTTATATCATATGTGCTATTCTTTCTTCTTTGTCCAAATTTTTATATCATATGTGCTATTCTTTCTTCTTTGTAACAAGCAGACTATATATTCCATTGGCATGTTAGTATTATTACTTAGCTTTTTTATTATTATGCAGTAGGAAATTTCAATTATGATAGTTCTTAGCCTAACTATCCTAAAATTAGCATCAACTACATAAAATTGGATTTTTATTTTCTTCTATTGGTGTTTCTTAATGCTGCTTATATATTTTGCTATTCAGAATGCCGAACTACTATTTAGAAAATAGTTTCTCGGTCACAGCATTTCAGAAACTAAAATGCCCTCTGAAGTGAATCAGCTTTTTTGAGCTAGCAAATTTAGGATTGAAAATGATGTACCAGAGAGCAGAACAAGAACAGATTTTGTTGAGCTGATGATGAATCAAAGGAACTCACCAGGCCTGGCAAGTAGACATTAGGGGCATTGAGAATCAAGACGCATTGACAAAGCGAGGTTTGCAGAAGAACTTGGGTTTTTTCTTCTTCTTCTGAGATTCATCGTTGGCAGAGTGTAAATCTTCATTTTGGGATTTATGGGCAGAAAAATAATGAATGTTACATTATTTATCTTCTTCTGTAATGCAAAGGCAAAGCTTAGGTTGCTTATGGAAAAAAATCAATGCAATGCTTTTTTTTCAAGTTATGATTTTTTAATGAGATAATGGAGATGATTGACAGTTGTTTGAAATTAATCTAGAGGAAAATAAAGTTTTTCTGTACTTTATTAGTAACCTGTTCTACAGACAAATAACAATAAAATCCAATACTGTGCAGACTAAGAGAAAAGAACCAAACTCAAATGAAGTAATGCAATTAGGAGCAGAAGGCTAGCTAGGAGGAAAAATGGTTAAGATTTAATCCTTAAACACATATGAATAAGCATTGTAGATCCCCACAGTGTGGATTGCATTGAAGTATGGAGGGATGGGTGGGTGGGTGAGGGGGTGGATGGATAGATGAGTGGGTGGAAGATAGATTTGGTCAGTTTGGTCTAGTAGTTAAGGCACAAGGCTAGAAAGTGGGAGACCACGAGATCTATCTCTGCCTTAACCATGAAAGCCAGCTGGATGACTTTGGGCTAATTCTCTCTCAGTCTAATTCAACTCATGGGGTTGTCAGGGTGATACAAAGAGATAAATGATAGAGGGAGAGGGAGATGTTTCTCTGGAGTTCAGATATTTTCAGCTTTTTATTCTCTTTCTTAATGGAGTTTTAAGTTCCAAGCAACCTGGCTTTTCCACTAGTTATTTTTAACTGAGATGAAGCCAATGAACTTTTCCAGCAGGGAAAAAAAGAATTATTAAAGGGCCAGTAGAGGTAATTCAATTTGTCTCCTGGCTGGCACAACCATGTTTGGTACTGCTGTTGGGTACCATATCTATTCCCCATCAGGCAATATGTCTAGGAATGTTAGTTTTTGTCATATTTGGCTTCAGTTATCATAGTGTCAACTCTGATCCATGGTATCATCATGAAGATAAATTTGCTGAGAATAGGATTTCCTGTCCTCATCCAGATAGTTTAAAAAGAATGGTGCCCAACAAAAAGGGCACAGCTATCCAATGTTTTCCTCTGGTTGCATCCTCTCCTTTCCCCCCCCCCCTCAATATTAGTAATTATATCTTCTCCTCCACTTTCTAATTTCAATATCTGTGTACAGATTGCCAAATCTGACCAGCTTGGTACTAGTGAACCACCTGGAAATTAAGTTAAATGCTCATAAGGGGCAACTCTTGAGTCCCAGGCAAACAGCTATTTTGTGACCTTCCAACTAAAGATCCAAAACAGACACATCCTTGCAAATAATTGTGCACACTGAAATCTGACCTTGACCTCATTAGACAAGTGTTTTAACAACTAGGCAGCACATCTAGTAAAAAGCTAGAAGCTAGCTGCAATTTATTACAGCTCTTGGAACACAGATTGGAGCAGGATAAATGCTTATTCTTGTGGGAAGCAAATGAGCAGGAACAGC
Organism: Myanophis thanlyinensis; assembly: GCA_017656035.1. Taxonomy (NCBI): domain Eukaryota; kingdom Metazoa; phylum Chordata; class Lepidosauria; order Squamata; family Homalopsidae; genus Myanophis; species Myanophis thanlyinensis. Next base: position 20,755 of record JAEANM010002895.1, on the reverse strand, counting down.
CACATCCATTTCAAATTGTGGACATTTTAATTGGAGTTTCTTGTGAAAATAATCAGATGGTCCCAGTCTAGTTAGAAGAAATTGATTGTGTTTTTGAGAGTCAAAGAGTCATAAAATAATGAATGCAAAATAGCCAAGGAATAACAGCAACAAAACCTAATAATATCCTGCGATTTCTCAGGTACTCTTTTTAACTTGTTTCACTTCCTCTCCAAACTCTGTTATATTCAGTAAAATATAACAAATTAGTCATATGAACAGAAATCTTTTGTCATCTGCAGTTTCCTTATTATCCTTAACAGAAGTCATTGGGTTCAGCCAAGTATCTTTGGATTTGAAAGAGGCAGAATCTTACATTTCAGACAGAAGAGATGGGAGAATAAGAAATGAAGTAAAATCCAAAATTTACTGATTTGTCCATCTCTAGACCAAATCCTTAGCTATATTACACTGATTGGATTGTGCAAAATTATCAAATTCCATAATGCCACTTTTACGAGTGTTGATTTATCTTCATTTGATCCACGTGAAAAAACATAGTCTGTGCAAGAGAATACAAACTTTTCTGTATTACAGGAACAGAAGATGATAAACACTTGACATGTTGATCAGTACTAAATAAGAAATCAACCAGGAACCCACAGTATCTTGAATTTCATGGAAGAAGAGTTGCTTGCATGAATAATAAATAAGTAATAAGCTTTCATTGTGAATTCAGATAAACATCTAAGTTGGTAACATCCATTTGTAAAATATACTAATATACTATTGCTAGTAGTAAAATCTCAATTTACCAGTTCCTGGTAAGTAAAAAAAGTAATGAAGTGTGAATTAATTAATTTATATAAGCATGTTAATTCATAAAATGCTATAATATAATATATAAAAGCTATAATATAACTAAATTTGTTCCCTACACAGCAATGTCTGCTGATCAAAAATATTCACTTACAGTCAAAAAGCTGACAACTTCTTGTTGCATAGGTGCATATTTTTAGGCTCTGGGTACTTTCTGGATTGCCTTAATTGCATAGTGATTATATCATCAACCAGGAGAAGGAATTTTTTATTTTTCCTGGCTGTTTATACAATGTTTATCCATGTGACATTGCTTCAGAGAGACATTCTTTTCATGAGTGTCAACTTGAGCTTATTGTTGTGTTAGCTCAAATAAGCTTGTGCTCTGCACAACCATGCAGAACTTGATCCGAGTACTAACTTGGCTTAATTCCAGTCTTCTGTGGAGTAGGTACTGGAATAAGCAATGATGGGCAGTAAAGCAGAACTAATACAGAACTACATCTTGCATCTGTTATGATGGGAAAAGCCTTGACCTTTGGAACACATATGATAGGTTCTAGGGCTGCAGCAAAGATGCACTCTCTTTGAATTTTTAGATGCCAAAGAAAAGGGATTGGGGTGTATGTGATTAATTGAATAAATGTCAAACAAGAAACAGTCCTAGTATGATTTGACTGCTTATTTGTACCCCATGATGATCATTAAGTGTTGTATCCTATGATTCCTGACAAATGTACCATTTCCTTTAATGTACACTGAAAGCATATGCACTGAAGACAAATTCTTTGTGTGTCCAATCACACTTGGCCAATAAAGAATTCTATTCTATTCTATAAAATTGCCAGTAGAACATGATAAATAATATACCAATAATCAAATTTTAATCTAAAGCCAGAGAAATATAGAAAACATTTATGACAGTGTAATACAAATAATTATGCTAAAAGGTATTCAGAAGAATTCAACTTCAACTGACCTCTGGAGACCATCAATCTGACTTGGGGAGGAGCTGTGCCAGAGAAATCCCTTCTGATCCTCAGAAATGAGGAATCACCAGTAAATTTTCTCAAGAAATCTCTAAGAAAAATAACTACATTAGTTTGACTTTTGATGTATGATAGCTGGTTTTCTTCTTGACCAACCAGATTCTGGTTCAGGTGATTTAAAGCAATATAATAAACTGGGTCCTAAAACTGGAAATCTGCAAATAGCACTAATGTAGTAAATGTACTCATAACTAATTGCTAGTCCTGTCTCTTGTTCATATCCACTTTGATATGTGGAACCACTTGTGGTTCTGATGTGCTGTTCTGTGGATATTAGTGCCACTTTTCTCAGCAAGATTGGAACAGGGTATTGCCTACAGAGAAATCTGAGGTATGTAAAAGGTCCCTGTTAACAGTCTATCAATCTGGAATATTTAAGATTCAGGAGCAGACAATTCAGAACTGAGCCTAGTCAGGAGAGTTAAATGTTTTGATTTCAAAGGAGATCATCCCTTATGGTATTGTTGGATAGGAAAAAATATTTTTTACTCTGATGAAATAGAGTACAATATATAGGAAGTTCCAGTAGAAGGAAATACATGAATTTCTGTCATAAATATGTGAATTTTTTATTTCTCTTTTTGCTAGTAATATAACTACTGCCCTCAGCATCAAATTACATAATACTCCTGTATTATGAGATTATTGCTTGGGTAAATATAGTCAAGCTTGTAAGCAATCTGCAAATTAAAACATGATATTAAAATAACTATTAATAGCACATTTATTTATTTATACAGGAGAGTTGCTATCTGACTCCCAAATGATTTTGGATGGCTCACAATATAACAAAACAAAATTAAAACAGTACAAGATGTATGAAATGTCTTTGAATATTAGTAGCGGTAGCTCGGGTTGGTAGTTATGTTGTTGGTTTAAGCTCTGAGCTTGGCAATTTGGTTGCAAACGTTTCATCCCCATTTGAGGAAACATCTTCAGTGCACTTTGGATTATGCTTGTTATAATGTCAAGCACTGGCCTTTAAATACCTTTCTGAGCCCTGGACTGATTTTGAGTTGTGTGATTGGCTGGATGTAGTTGCTGAGTCATAGAAATGATGAAAAGTTTGCAACCAAATCACCAAACAGTATAAGATGTATATTCAGCCATTCAGCAAAAAATATTCACGAAACATATGCCATAGGGGCTCCATTCAACCTACCCCAAGGCCTGGGAGAAAAGCCAGGCCTTCTGGAACACTATTACACAAATCTTGAAGGAGGATTTTTTTTTTAAAGTAGTTTCCACCTATGTTGAATGAAGAAGTAGTCAGAAAAGCCTAAAAATATGCTCCTTCTAGATGGTCAGATAAAATCTTTTATTCCACTTAATGGTTAATTCATACTGAGGGATGAGAGATATTTTTCTGGAGTTAGCTATTAAGAGAATTATGTGTTTTAGAACACAGCCTCTCCCCCCCACCACCACCACCACCCCGCCACCTGCAACACTTTGTAGTTGTTTCCTGTGCCACTGGCAGCCTTACCACCAGGACTTTAATTATTTCACATCTAAAAAATTGCCATATGGTGGAAATAACCAGTTTTTGCACAATTGAATTCTAGGGTTTCTAAGAAGTGAAGGGCTGTTCCTTAGTGGTGTGCCTAATGAAAAAGAGAAATTAGAAAATGCATTTTGGATCCCTTAGCAAATGCCTACCTTATGGAGTGCCACAAGAATTGGAAAAATAACACAGACAAACATACCCATATACACACACAAGCCTACAGCATGTTGGTGACACTGACAGATAATCCTTTAAGCTTTTTCAGTGCAGACATTTTAACCCAAATGTTCTGTTGCCATGGTGAACAATGAATTAGCTCTGGATGCTGAATCTGACCTCAACAATCTGGAATGTGATCTTCATTTATGCACCTATCCCATCATGGGATCATACTGGAGAACAAATTGGAAGTTTGCCCAACATTTAACCTCCCTTGTGCACCATAATAAGAGTGGGGAGACCTATTGTTCGCATCTTAGAGCACCTCATGTCCTTTAGAAAGTAGAATTAGTCTGATTAAGAAACTTCAGTGGAATTCTTTTGACTGTTTAAAGGATAAATGTCTGTTGAGCATAACAATTTTTTACTAATGTCAAGAAACAAGTCAGTTGTATTTCTGGACTCTCTGTTGAAGCATGATGGGTATTGGTCAAAACTTAAAGCAAAATTATGTGTAACAACATCTTCTGTCCCTGCCAAAGAAAAGGGATTGGGGTGTGTGTAGGAAACCATAAGGACCCATTTTGTTCATTGCAATGTAGGTAAAGTTGTCTGAAGGGAAATCCTGTATGTAGACTATCTTCTTATACAGAAAGAGCCAGTATAATGCTGCCAGTATTCAAAGGTAATTATGGAATGGATGAAAGACCAGAAAGAAGTATTTTGTATACTGAAGAATCCTTGACAAGAAAAACTACATACACGTGTCTGAATAGATGATATTATATTTCCTTCAAAAAGCAATGATTGCACTTTGGGCATTCCTCTGGATACAAGCACCTTTTCCCCCTCAGGTTTTGTTGATTTTATAGCTATGAACCTAATCTCATTAATAAATACCCTGGTTTCATCCAACTTTAATGGTATCACCTTTTGCGTATTTGCACTTAACATAGATTGGCCTTGAAGATAATCTGGATGCTGCAGTGTGTGCAGATGCAGCAGCTTTAAAGGGCAAAACTTCAGATCATGCACATTTGCCCTGTGTTAGAATAGGTGGAGGAACTTGCTGTCCATGGTTGATTCAGGACTGGTAGTTGTTTTTCTAATGAGACACTAGCAGGAAATCGCAGGGCGGAAATTTGAGGCAACATTGCTGAAGAAGGCAGTGATAAACCTTTCTATTTAGGTGCTATGAAAACTTTAGGTCAGCAGGTGTCAAACTGGACTTCAGAGTCTTTTCTTGTTATATTTATTGTGCTGAGAGTCCTGTTCTAATTGGTAAAAAGGAAGATTCAATATCAGCTCTGGTTTACCTACAGCTGATAGGCTCACTCTTCTAGTTTACAAGAGAATGGTTAGATCGTTAAAAGAAAGGTTTGCTTGGAATAAGAGATTCTACTTTTCTCATAGCTTCTCTGAATTGTTATACTTATTGAGTCAGTTTATACTCTGCTTGTCTACTCAATTTATTCCTCGTAGCAAGACTTTCTTGGTTTATAAGGCAAAATTGCAAGGCAGAATAGTAAATGCTTGATGCTAAGAGGCACTTCTGGAATAGAAAAGCGGAAAATGTCCTGTGTATTGATAGATATATATGCAATGAATTTATATCAATAAATTAATATATTAAAACCTTGGAATTCAGTTTAGCTCATTGCAGAAACTGTTTAAGTTCAACTTTATGTAATTATGCCTATGGGAGAAAGCAGAATATCAGCAAGGGTGATAAATCGCACCTATTCCTTAATTAAAAATTGTATCAAGAAAGGTGGCACATTTTTCACCAATGTGAAATCTAAACATAGCAAGATCATGCAGTTTAGAATTTATTTTGAGACTTTCATTACTGACCTCTGGGAGTGAGTTACAAGTCACTAGACCAGTGTGTCTCAACTGTGGCAACTTTAAGATGTTTGGATTTCAACTCCCAGAATTCCCCAGCCAGCAAAGCTGAAGTCCAAACATCTTAAAGTTGCCACGGTTGAGAAACACTGCACTAGACCCATTATTGGACACAATACAGAATAGAATACAGAGTAACAGTGTTGGAAGTTATCTTGGAGGTCTTTTACTATTACCACCTGCTTGAGCAGGAGACCTTATACCAATGATGGTGAACGTTTTAGAGACCAAGTGCCCAGACTGCAAGTTGTGCACGCCAGAGAGCTGAAGGCCAGTGTGGAGGTGGGGCATCACAACACCAGCAGCTCTGCAAGAAAAACAACTGATATCTGGGAGGCGAGATCTTTTTTTTTTCGCAGGAAGTTGGAATTGATTGATTTAACTATTTTTTTAGTCCCACAAACTTCTGTTTCCCTGTAAACAATGGCAAAAATCGCCACGGAGAAATGTAGTGTAGCTGAGCTGGAGGGATGGCACGTGTGCCACAGGTACGCCACCACTGCCTTATACCATTTTGGACTGTCCAGAAGGCTGTCCGCTGTTTATGAAGCAGTTCTGAAGGAAAGCTATTCCACTGATTAATTTTTTTCACTGCCAGGAAATTTCTCCTTAATTCTAGGTTGGATCTCTATTTAATAAGTTTCCATCTGTTACTTCTTGTCCTGCCCTAAAATGCTTTGGCGAATACGTCAACTCCTTCCATTCTGTGGCAGCCTCTCAAATATTGGAAGACTGCTATTGTTAGACTAGACACATCCAGTCCCTGCAACCAGTCATCACTGGAAATATTCACTGTTGATGCTACTCATTTTCCTTGGAGTGAACCAAACCATAGTAATTGATATGCAGGTGGGATTTTCTGCACCTGTCTTGAACAGGTAAAAAAAGAACACACACAAAAAGAAAATGAACAATAGCTAAAGAGAATTAACTTTTTTAGCATAAAAATGTGCCTTTACATGCTTCCTTTGGTTTTAGTGTTTTTATTACCATATAAGACAAATTGCATGTGGTACAGATTTCTTGATGTTTTGGAAATTCTGCCCAGCCTCTTTTCAGTTATTTAATATCATACCTGCACACCGAATTTCATCTGTCCACAAAGCAAACAAGCATACATCTCTAGGTACTGAATTGTTTCTACTATTGGTTTTTATATTTTAGTCTGCTATAAATTCCTCATTTAATGCAGCATATTCTATGCAAATAGATCTGGTTTTTATAAGCTCAAAGGGCCATGACAAAACTATTTCCACCTGAAAATATGCGAATGGGGAATACAGTATAAGGAACAATTGAACTGGAAATTGCAAGCCCAACATAATGATGAAACACCACAGAATTTAAAGACGGTGTCATATATCCAGAGAAATAAAGAAAAAAGGTGATATACACTCTAAAAAAAGCCTAGCAAAATAGTCCGCTCCCAACAAAATCAGCTTCCATCAACAGTCTGTTTGCAGCTGCATTGCTGAGCGGCTGCAAGAACCAGCAGAAGGAAAGAAGGTAATTATAGTGGAAATAAACAGTGCTGTGTGCTCAGTGCAGTTGTGCTCATTTTAGCAACTGGCCAAATAGAGCTACTCTTTGAAGCCGAGGCCAAGGAGTTTTTAGCATTGTTATGTCCTGGAAACAGTCTGCAGGCTGTTGAATGGTATGTTTGTGTACTGCAAATTTCAAACAGAGGCTGGATGGTTCTCAATCAGAAATGCTGTAGTGCAAGGGTGTCAAACGTGCGGGCCAGATGCATCACACACTGGCCATGCCCACCCTCTTTTTTAGTGAAGGGGGAAAGTCACAATACGTCACATGAATGCAATGTGACGCCATGAGTTTGACACCCTGCTGTAGTGGATCTTGCAATGAACAAAGGGCTGCACTAAGGGTTGTACCTATTATATGATATATGGTGGGGAGTGTTAGATTGAAGAAGTGGATATTAGGTAAATTACCTTTGGCCATGAAAACCCACTGGTAACCAAATAGGCATTCACTGTCCTTTGCCCAATTTAATTCACAGGGCTCTTGTACTGATGTTAAATTGAAAGGAATTTTTTTTGTAAGCCGGATACATGCTTAACAAACCAATAAATCATGTGGTCCACATATACACACAAATATACATAAAATAAAAAGAAAGAGAACATGTCATAACCCTCCCCCGCAAAGACAACAAGGATCACCCTGAGGATTGTTAGCTCAGGACAGAATTAGAATGGCTCCATAGGCGACACAATCAATAAATCCATTCTGGACAAGTAGTCTTATTATTGAACACAGCCAGGACAGCTTATTATTTTTTCCATCAAAAGCCGGATGACATTTCTGATGCTGTGAAGACTTCAAAAGCTCATGCCTGCTAAAATTTGCAGAATAATGGTGGATGTATTTTAATCAACTGCATGTGTTACAGTCATAGAAGTAAAAGCACCAAAATATGATAACATATTTCTGCTTGTTATATGATGTCAATTTTAACACAACTTTTGGGGATGATGGGAGTCAGAATAAAAAAATAATTCCTGATACTGAAAACTGATTTAGTGTATCCAGTTAGGAAATTAAGGGCTTGTAGGCAAATTGGGGTAATCCAAATCTCTAAAAACATATGGATTACGCTCCAGTCATCCTGGTCAAGCTTTGGGGGAAATACATTTTTGCACACTCAGTAGAGATCTTATTAAGATACTGGATTCAAAGTAGTTCCCCGTGCCTATGAAAGACTGTGGGAAGTAAGCATAGATTAGGTCTACCTCATATGCAGAGGTGAAATTCAGCAGGTTCTAGCAGGTTCACTAGAACCGGTAGTAAATTTTCTAAGCAGTTTGGAGAACCGGTTGTTAGAAGAAATCTCCTTTTGTTTTTTTCCTCTTTACAAGGTTAATCCTGTAAGGAAGGCAGGAAAAAACATTTTGGTGTTGTTTCTAGCCTAATCTTTATTGCCCTGCTTAGAGAAAATTGCCCACCCAGTCACATGACCCCTCCAGCCACGCCCACCAAGCCACGCCCACAGAACCAGTAGTAAAAAAAAATGAATTCCACCACTGCTCATATGTTGTAAATACATTTGGTGTAAAATCTGTTAATTATCAAGTATTTGCCTGCTTGCCTATCCCAAGAGTGCTACCAAAATATACTGTAGCTCCTAGCCTTTTAAAGTGAGGAGCAGAGTGGACAGTTGCAGCCCAGTCAGGAAATCCAAAATTCACTTTTCTGTATTTAAATCTAAATGGCATGCTTTGGCATTTGCACAAAGAGCTCCCAAACCTATTCATATTAAGGGCTTTCCGGAAGGATGACAGGGATGAGGCTAACCTCATCTCAGGGAAAATGATGTTCCAGAGTGTGGGGCCCATGGCAGAAAAGACACTTTGAAGAGATCCTTCATCTTTAAGATATAGGTAATGTTTGAGTTGCTTAGATGTATCTGCTGATTATAATCCTTACTAGTCACTAGTAATCATTAGCCATATTCTATCTGAAAAGTTTTATAGACAAGCTCAACTATACTGTGTTTTTACACTTTTGAGCAACAGATCTCATCTACCTGAGATCTATTAATTTTTCCTTAATAGCTATTTATCAGCATTCCCTTTATGGCATTATTTGCTCTTTATTCTTTTTCAGTATTTTACTTCTTTATTTACAAGCAAAGCTCTAGGAATCTTGTCTATAACACATGCCAAGGTTAAAGGAAGGTTGCCAGGTAAAGCTATCATTCCCAGGTAAAGAAAGAACTAAAGTTTGGATTAAGTACAGTATATATGTACTGTAAACCATCATGCTCCATGACACTATAGCTTTCATGCAATCAGGCTAGAGAAAGCTTATTGTCAGTTTTTAACAAATGTCCTAAAACATCCAGTTGTGAAGAATTAATCTGTGTATGGGTTAAGATAAGCAATAGGCCCCACCCCCCTCCCCAAAAGTGGCCAGTAGACTTCATTTCTTATTTATAATCATTTATTTAAAAAATGTGCTTCTTAAATTAAACAATTAAATTAAATGGAACACAGCTGCTTCTATGAAGAAGCTACCAGCATTGCCTTTTTTTTTTTTTTGCCATGTCCTTGAATGCACCTGTGAGTTTCAAGAGGTAAGAGGGTGTTGGCTGACCAAGCCCATGGTGGAAGATACTATCTGAAGGTAGATCTCCCATAGGAATTCTTTTGTGAATGAATTGCTCACAAATTCTTAGACGTGTAATTGTGACCATGGTCCAAAAATATTGCACACCCTGGCCTGAGTACTCTGTTTCATAACACATTCTCCCAACAGTTCCTTGATCTTTTTCTGTTCTCGGTTGTGCTGTTGTTCTACTGTTAATCTATTTGCCATTTCCATCAAGTGCACTAATGTGTTTACCATTTTAAAGTCTATCAAAATAAACTTAGATGCAGGTTGCATAAACAGTAAGAATATAATAAGAACCCCCCTGGATTTGATCAAAGGTCCAGCATCCTGTTTTTCAAAGTAGTTGGAAAGACGGCAAGGACCATTTGGAGATATTTTTTCTCTTCTACCACTACCCTGCTGTACAAAGTATTTAGCAACATATGTCTTATAAACTTGTAACATTCCTAAAGCCTTACATTAACATACTTTTACTTCATTGATATATTTAACTCCCTTTTAAATCCATTGAAGTTACTTGGCAGCAAATTCCATAAGTGTATTATGTGTTATTTAAAAAAAAAAGCTATTTTTTCTGTGCCTTGAAAATTTTGCCAGTTTTAAATCACTGGCTGACTTCCTAATTTAATGTATTTATAGACATCTTGTGTTTTGTGTTTATATTTTTAGAAGTGTATTGCTCAGTTTTATTAGTTTTTATTGTTTGTTATATTATTGCTTTACCTTAGTATTGCCAGAATTTGTTCCCTTGAGAATAAGAGCTTCACATTTGAAATGAATCTTTTGCTTTTTATAGCTTTTCTGATTCTGCTAATTAACCATGCTAGCATCTGTTGGACTTACATATTTTCTAACTTAGAATGGATTTTCTAGCTGAGTGCTTGTTAGTATGGTCTTGGTTTCCTTCGAATGCCTTGAAAAAATTGAACCTTTTGTCCCTTTCCCTTTAACCAGCTCCCCCATGCCTTGGAAATTTAATATGAAATTAAATGTAACTGCAATTGAGAATTTTTTCTCTTAATATGTATCCAAAATTCTAACACTGCTTGCATTCCAGGTCAGATGCAGGGTACCACTTCAATTGTCATCTGACACCTTCCCCTTTTTAGTTCCCATGACTACCTATTCTGCTGTGGCCCAGCCTTTTATTATATGTTTGCGACATAGCTCAAACATTCACTTACCCAGCCATCAAAAGGTTAATTGATGTTCTATTCATCTATATATGATGGTTTTTTTTCCTCATGTACAGTAGTTCAGCTTGCAGAATAAACCACAAAAAATGGGCATATTATTGTTATTCAAATATTTCAGCACTTTAATTCACTATTTCAGCAGATCAGCATTTGTAATTAAGATGTCCATGTAGAAACCTGTGTAGGACAACTCTCTATTGAACAATATCCACCCCCAGTCCAGATTTCAGAAGGGATAGTAAGGGCACACAGAGCTTTAGCATCTAGACTGCACCTGGAACAAATAATGTACCCAATGTGCATCTAAGCCACCACATGAAAATATTCCACACTTAGTTATGGGGTGTGGGTGCACCTTTCTTCCTTATGACAGTTTGCGTGAAGTAAGCCTTTTGTCTTCACTGAAGAAAAATGTAATTCCTGCATAATAAAACAAGGATAGAGAGAAAGTGGTTCGAGCAATGGTGCGGAGAGGGTAAAAGATTGCAGAAAACCTTTCTTAAATGCAGTTGCCCTTATTAGCACCTGAAACATTCCTTTTGTGAAACCAAAGTTAATTAACAGAAACACAAAATACACAGTCTTGGTTCATATTAAGTCTAATAATATTTCTTCACTGAAGCATTGGGTGGGTTTATTTGTTTGTTTACTTGGTTTTTGCCATTTTCTACTCACAGTTTGTTATTACTGAGCTGAAACAAAACAGAACTTCCCAGATAATACACTTTGGGAATATTTTTATCCTTGCATACCCATGGATCCTGTTCTAGATTTCTGTAATCTAATCCTTTTAGCCATGTACTGTACTGTTGTTTTTATGGGGACTTTCTTCAGAAATGGCCCAGAAAGTTGGTTTATTTAGAATCCTGGTAATCTGAATAAAAATGAGTGAATTTATTTATTTATTTGGCTTTACATAGATGAAAGAAAAAGATAACGCTTCTTAATATTTCTTAAAGAAATTTCCATAGGCTACAAAATTAGTCCCAAACAATATGTATGGGCATTATAAAAGTGCAGAATTTTTATAATTTATTAGTAGCCAGATTAATTTCTTCTAGAATTTATTTACCTAATAACTAGATTATAAATCCAAAGAAATTTATAGGACAGCTATCTGATGTAACTACCTATTTTCAAAAATGTTCCTTGTGCAAATTTGAACCAGAGGAAATGGGAAAGACTGATGAAGGGAGTGAGCTCTAGTTATCTTTGTTACATTAAAGCTAAAACTAGCAGTTGTATTGCATTTTAGCAGTGTCTTGTTTTAGATAATTTATTTTACTTACATACTATGGATAGAATTCAAGAATCTTTGACTCTTTGAATGTGTGATCTATTAATGGCAGTATATCTGCTTTGCATGCAAAAAAAATCTACTTTCATTGTCTTGCATCTTCAGATAGTGATGAAAATCCTGACAAAACTGGGTTAGATTAATCAGAATTAAGGCAGAATAAATTCCAAACACTGAAAATAATGTGTTTATTCTTCTATGTGGGAAAGATTTTTTTCAGTGGATTTACTAATAGTCTTATTAACTTAAATGAAATGAAATTAGTTAAATGAAAAATTGGTAATAAGATGGATTTTGAAAAACCAAGCAGAGGCAGAGGAAGAATGCAGCAATCAATCCTAAAATTTATTTTTCATGGTATAAAGTAGATGGAGCATTTAGTCTTTGCTGAAAAGCTGGAAGATAATCTGCAAACCTACTTCCCCCTTGTCTTTAAGATACCCTAACCGAAAATAATTGCAAATAGTGTTAATATGTTCGCTGTCTTGTCCGAATGTATATTTGTTGTTAGTTGCGAAGTCATGTCCGACCCATCGTGACCCTATGGGCAACATTCCTCCAGGCCTTCCTGTCCTCTACCATCCCCCAGAGTCCATTTAAGCTCACGCTGACTGCTTCAGTGACTCCATCCAGCCACCTCATTCTCTGCCGTCCCTTCTTCTTTTGCCCTCAATTGTTCCCACCATTAGGCTCTTCTCCAGTGAGTCCTTCCTTCTTATTAGGTGGCCAAAGTATTTGAGTTTCATCTTTAGGATCTGGCCTTCTAAAGAGCAGTCAGGGTTGATCTCCTCTAAGACTGACTTGTTTGTTCGCCTTGCAGTCCAAGAGACTCGCAGGAGTCTTCTCCAGCACCACAGTTCAATTCTTTGGCACTCAGGCCTCAATTCTTTGGCGCTCAGCCTTCCTTATGGTCCAACATTCGCAGCCATAGAAATTTATATACAAACCATAATAATGAAGTATTCTTTCATTTAAACTACCGTAATTATCATTCGTGTTTGAAAATGTTGCTAATCCAATTTGCAAAATAGTTTCCTGTAAACCAAGATTCAAGAAAAGTTTATTTATGAATTTTGATCCATTCAGTACTTCTCTCCTACAAGTAATTATTCCTGAATAAAGAGGGGCTATTATATTGAAAAAATTAGGGATGGGCAGGAAAGTACTGAAAATCTTTAAATGTACTAATTCCCAATATGCTTTGAGATATAATTAAAGATGCTGGTTATTGCTTAAAAAGCCCGTCATGGCCCAGGGCTACTTGACTATGTCTGCCCATTCCACATGGTCTCAAGGGGTGGGCATATTCCAGGCTCAATCTTCCAGCAATGTTATCTGATGGGACCTGGGAGACAAGCCTTTTCTGATGCAGTGCCTGCCCTTTCAAACAATTTCCCCCCTGAGTCTTGGGTAGCCCTGACCCTATTAACCTTCAGGAAAACTTTACAAAATTGAGTTTTCCCAAAGTATTGGCCCAGGATAATAGATGAGCCCAACGTCTGAGAAACGGAATGTATGATTGGTAATCCCCATCTCTATGTGGTTGTTATGTTGGCTTATGTGCTTTATTTTGTGTTATAGTTTTATTTGCACTATTCTTTGGGGGGGGGGAGTGTTATTTAATGCATACTGCCCAGAGTCAAGATTATGTGAATTGCACAGCTATAAACATCTTTTAAGTAAATAAGTAAATGAAAGGTCACAAAGAGTACAAGTTTTTAAATAAAAAGGCATAGAAAATCCTACCACGTGTTGCTTTGGTAGATCTTTTCACACTTACGGTAGCCTCTACCAAATTATCAACAATGACGGATATACTTATCCAGACATTGATGAACTGCACTAGTAGATCCCATTATGACTTAATGATGTATTTATATTTAAGGAAAAATAATGATTATAATTAAAAATTTATTCCAATGGTTCTTTTTGTCCCCCATTATAACAAGTCATACATAGATAGTCCTCATTTTTTAAAAAAATTACTTAAGGTTTAAGAAAATTCTGATGTAAAGCATAAGCTCATCTTTTTTCAATGATCAGACCAAATTCTGGGTATATGCTACCACTGTGTCTGTTTCAACGCATTAAACCAAATCCATCTTTTCATGTGTGAATGCCTGCTGATTTAAATGCAAAAGGGAATTATTCCATTTGCTATGAGTGTGATTTCCATGGGAATCAGAATTTCATTTTCTATATCTCTGGTTGCAGTTCTGTGAATAAACTAAGAGCCATCGTTTTTCTTTTCTTTCCTGTCAGATCCTGCTGTTGACTTGCTCTACAGAATAAAATGAACAAGATGAAAACATTCAAGCGCCGCTTTTCCCTTTCCGTTCCCAGGACAGAGACTATTGAGGAATCCCTGGCAGAATTTACAGAGCAATTCAATCAGCTCAACAACAGGAAAAATGAAGGTAACAAGTTGAGGAGGGGAAACAACAGTATTGAAATGTTAAGTGGATAATCTAGAGCAGAAGTCTCCAATCTTGGCCACTTTAAGACTTGTGGACTTCAACTCCCAGAATTCCTCAGCTTTGCTGACTGAGGAATTCTGGGAGTTGAAGTCCACAAGTCTTAAAGTGGCCAAGGTTGGAGACCCCTGCTCTAGAGTGTCTTAAGCCATTTAAAAAACTAAACAGCTGAAGCCCCGAGATTACAGAGATCTACCTCATTGGAGCAGGGCCTTTTTGTTAACCATCACAATCTATGAAGTGCAAGATGTTTCAAATTCAAAACATCTTGAGCTTGAAATAGCCGTTTTGACTGTTCAGAAAATGTTGTTTCAGTGCTGGAAAGAAAGCATGCTGTTCTCAGGTAATTTCAGATTGAATGTTTTAGCCATAAGAAACAATCTTGAAGTAGTCCCAGCTCAACAACAAAACATCTGTATCTGAGAGTTTTGTTTGGAGTTGGAACCAAACATTTAGGCTGTTTAAACTGACCAATTATTTCAAATAGGACTGCTTGTTCCAGTTGGGAAACATGGCACATTTCCTGTTTTGTGCACAATTCCTATTCTGAGGTGGCGAACCAGGACATCATGGCTTGCTTGCTTGCTTATTTGAAAACACATTTCTGTGCCATCTTGTGACCCTACAAGACAGTTCACAAAATGAAATACCATATAACTAATTTAAAAAGTAACAAAGTTAAAGCAAAAAGTTAACGATCAGGGTTACTTTAAAAAAAAAAAAAAAGGATTATGGAATAATCTCCAAGTAGTTTCCTTTCATATAAGAAAATTCATTGAGCCTCTGATTAATGTGCCTCAGAAGTACCACAAATGTAAGAAAAAGTTCAAGTTATAACTAAGATTCCAGAATACTTCTCCTATTTTGTTAATTTATATACATTTATTTATGTATATAATTCATGAGTTATATTTGAATGTGATAATACTGTAGAAGCATTGTTCAAAGCTATTCAGTGTCTATTTAATATTGTAATATTGGAAAAAGCAAACTGCTGTCAAGATCTAATATGACAAGCTTTGTGGTTTATACATAATATATTTGATTGTTGAGAGGTCAATCTTACACCTTTTTCAAGTTTTGTGCTAAATATTTATTAATTGATTATATATGTTTGATTATATTTAGTCATTTCAGTTTCGTAAACCTTTAAATTCATTCTTCTATTGAATTCTAACCTTCCCATTAAGTGTCGGGTGGTTGGTTGGATGGTTGGTTGGTCAGTTGGTAGATTACCAGTATGTGCCCTCAATTTGGTGCCAACTCTTAGTGTCCACCTAGCTAGATTTTATCTGGGAGGATCTATCCCCAACATTACTCCTTCAGATCTTTCAGTTATGGATACCCTGCCATATAATCGAGGCAATTCATCTTGCTGTTCATTGTCCTTCTCTTTCTTTCCATATTTGCCAGCATGATAGATTTTTCCAGAGAATTAAGCTTTCATGTAATATCTCCAAAGCATGATAATTGTAGCCTGGTCATTTGGGTGTTAAGTAAGAGCTCTGGATTAATTGTTCAATAATTCATTTGTTTGTTTTCTTAACTATATTTTTTTTGGTATCTACAGGAGGAAATTGCCTTAAATGTTACCTCTTTGATATTCACTTTTGTGCCAACAGCACCTGTTAATAAACTAAAAAGAAGGAATATTGTACAAATAATTATTACTAAACTTCTATAATAATGCAGTAATGAAGAATTCTTTCTTCTGTAGACTCTATAAAAATGTGATACAAAATTGTTTCTCTGCTAGCTAGTAATTGCATGATATGTTGCTTTTAATTTTATATTATTTTTATTCTAGTTTTGATATTTTGCAAGTTTCCCTTGGACTGTTTTGAAGAACAGGGATATATAAGTTTAAAACAATGAAAAGTTACATGTGCCTAATTTTTTTCTTCTGTGTATGAACTGATTGCTTTATCAAAGTAAGGACCGGATATTTTTTTAAAAATTAATTACTCCTATTTATAACTAGATTTTAACCAATGTTATCAGTCTGAAAAATCGTATCAGATCTAAACTTTGCTTTGGTTTGCTTTATTCTACTCTTTCAGATAATCTAATTTGACTAAGATAATATGCACAGGAAAAGCCTGACATACAAAAGGAAAATCAAATAATTTTCTGGCTGGGCACAAGGAGTTCCAGGCAGTGTCACCTTGGATTTGGCACAGCCTGCTGGTGTAAAGCTGGTGATGGTTTTTTTTTTTCAGAATTGCCAACCATTTATGAAAGTGATGCCTTCAATTCTTCCTTTGAATGGACCTTCTGCTGTCTTAATCCCATATGGAAAAGCTACTTGTCATCTGGCTCCTTGTGATTCACATTCAGTTACAGAACTTTGAGATCCATAAAACAAAGCTTCATGACTGTAACAGCAATAGATGTGTCAATATCACTCTCTCCTCTATAAAATCTCAGAATCAACTTGAACAGGCTGTGAAGATTGTTTAGGCCTTGCTTTGGTTTTGTCCCTCTGTTCTCTACAGATGAACCATAAAAGAAGATGTTGCTGTCAGTTCAAGCAGTAATGGGTAGAAAATGGAATAGGCCATATTTAAAGGATATTTTTGTAGAGCTTGGTCTCTAGAATTGAGCAGAAATGTTAATGCTTAACCAAGTAATTAAGACTTCTGATTCAAGCAAAGCAAGGAGATTCTGGCCTAGTTCCCCAGGAGATCAAAGCTTGTTTTTGCAGAGGCAGTGTTTAAATATATTGATAAAACAGGGAGGCTCATCAAAGGCAGAGGAATGTTTGTGATTTCCTTTTAATTTACTTGATACCTTATGCGCCCTCATTATATGCTGAGTCATAGGGCCTTCTGTGATTCGCATCAAAAGTGAAACAGAGTTGAACAGGTCTCTGCAATGTTCTCCCAGCAGCTGCCTTCAAGTCTGCTTAATCCTTTGGCCAAAACAGTTAAGATGTAAACACCTCCCAAGTTTGTTACAACATCTATGCCTTTTAGTAGAAGATGATGTTGTTTCTCTTATTCTCGCCTTTCTTGTCTATTCAGATAGTCCTCCCTTGTCAACTGCCTCATTCACCAACTGTTTAAATTCATGCAAAAAAAAAAAAAGATTTACGACTGATCTTCAAGCTTGCGACTGTCGCAATCTCCCTACTGTCACATGATTGCCATTTGGATGCTTTGCAGCTGGCATGCATTTATGACATTCACTGAGTCCTCTGGTCACATGATTGCCTTTTGCAAGGTTCACTGCCAGGTTCTGGACAAGTAGTCAATGGAGAAGCTGATGGTGAAACTAAGTTGCAGTCATGTGATGTCTCGCTTTTTCTCTCTCTTTTTTAAAAATTATTTTATTCAAGTTTCCAGACGCAAAGATAAAATACTAATACAAACTAAGAAACATATTAAAAGTAAAGACAAAGAGAAGTGCAAAGAGATAGAAAAAATTGCAGTCATTAAATAAGGGCTACCTGTACTACTATATAAGAGAGCTAGAATGTACAAATCTACTGCTACTGTTTTATTTTCATATTGTTTTCTCTCAACTAATACTCTCTTAATTTGGATTTTTTTTTACTTTGACATTCTACATTCTAATGTTTAATGAGAAATCTTCCAGATCAATTGCCTTATAGGTTTTTACCACAGATGTATATTCAGATTTTGTTCTGTATCTGTTACAATACATTCTTGAGACATATACTATATTCAGGAAATCTAAATCAACAGGATTTTCTCTTTGTTTTTGCATACTAGTAGTAGAAACTCTGTGTCATACATCTGATGCTGGTATTAAATCTTTTCACCTGCCCCTCATATGTTCATGAAATCTAGAAACTTAGTTTAGATTATGGGTGAAATGGCCTCCCCAAATTTGTCATTCTAAATGCAAATTATATATTTTCTGTATGTTGTTCTTACATTGAACATTTCAGGAATAGTTTTGCTTCTTCAAATGGCTGGAGGCAAACCAACATTTGAGAACTACAAGCTACTTTTAGTTGGTTTGCAGATTTTTAGTCCCGAGAGATGAGTTAATCAAGGCAGACTATTGTTTTAAACTGTGCAATAGTTGCAGATTTGTCAGAATTTGGACAACTCTCCAAGTAGATTGAAAGTCATGCTTGCCATGGGAGGTAATTCTCAGCTGGTGGAATTGTAAGCCACAAGCCAAGCCTAGGAGGGGGGCATGTTTTAGACAAATTAAACATTGTATTTTTGTTTGCTCAGAAATCCACATGCTGATATTTGGCCTTTCATACTATGCCTTACATTTCTGTGATAAATAAAGCAGGCAAAGGCAGAGGCAGCTGTAGGAATTGGGAATGGGGGCGGGGGGGGGGGTGAAACAGAGAGAGAAACTTTATTTGGAGCTGGTTTTTTTGATCTAGCAGTTCTTCCTTCCTCTCATTTAATCTGTTGACTTTATGAAGCACCTCTTAAACCAATATTGTATTGTCAGTACATAGACAGTATTGTTCTGCTGCCCATCCTAGATAGCTTCTAGGCAAACAAGGTTAATAAATAAATACATTTTATAAGTTGATATCCTTCAAAGAAATCAATGTAACTTCTCTTTTCGTAAAATTTTCAGAGAAAAATGAATGTGACAGCACTTTGCTTTACTAAAACAATGCGGCAATAGAAAAATCAAACAGAACCATTAGATAGAGGAAAAATGTGGCTGCACTCATCACATTACAAGCTACCACAACATAACAGAATGACAGAATTGGAAGGGCCCTTGGAGGTCTTCTAGTCCAACCCCCTGCTCAGGCAGGAAACCCTATACCATTTCAAACAAGAACATTCCAAGAAGACTTGGAAGGTGAACTCTTACATTAGTGTTAAAATCACACTGGCATCATTTGTCGCTAAGAAGACTTGATAGGCAAACCTTCAGTGGCTATTCAGAATGGCTTCTAGTACTGTACCATAATCTACATTTTGTGCACTTATTTCATCTTTTCCTCCTTCATGACTTTCAGTGAAAGAAGTGAAGAGTGAACAAAGAATACAGTTTTGGACTTTATCCCCCCATTCCTTGAATGAGTCAGATAGTTGGGCACTAAACCCTCCAAAGACTTGCATAAAGAGACAGATTTAAAAAACAAAACAAAACAATGTTCAATCCTCAGCATCTCCAGGTAGGACTCAAAAATATTTTTGTTGCAAAATTCTGGAAAGCATCTGCCAGTGTGTTTTAAGAAAAATAATCCAATGCTTTGATATTTCTTAGATAGAAACGGCCTAGAATTTAAGACCATGGATCCCAAGGACGTACATAGAAATACTGCAGTTTGGAAAACTAATACAAGTAATACATTTCTTTTGTCACTGATGACATTTCTTGAGACTATTTTGATGCAAACAAGTATTCCAGAAAAATATTTTTTTCCCTAGGAACCATTGCTATGATGTTTTCTCACAACATGAAACAAATAGGATTTGCCCACAAAAATTCATTTCAGCTCTTGAGCTCATTTCTGCTCTGCTGAGACAAATATTTATTTCATAGAACATAATAAATCAATGGCCTTCCGGCTTCAGGATATCACATGCATCCCACTTCATGCTCATTTCAGCATTTCCATTCTGCATTTATTTACTGTTTCAGGAGTTTGCACAATATGGGTAGTCCTCAATTATGGTAATTGGGCCTGGAATTTCCATCACTAAGCAATTCAGTCATAAAATGTGACATCACATGACCATTGTCCCAGTTGCCATTGTTGGACAAAAATAATGGGGTCCTTAAGCGAAGATCACATTGACTGTCTTTTGCAACTTCCTGCCACCATCCTCAAGCAAAATCAATGGGGAATCTGGCTGGAAGTTGCAAAACCCAGGTGAATCACAAGAAAGCCAGAGGATTGATGAGTACCATGAAGTGAAGAGAAGGGATGCTGTATAGGAGCTGGGGATATTGCAGCAGTGTTCAGAAAGTGCACGTGGGGCTTTTGCCTCCTCACCGTCAAAATAACAGAAGAAACAACGGTCATGCCAAGAAGGGCCGAGGACATATCCAGCCTATATGCTGTACCAGTTGTGTCCATTGTGTCCTCAAGGATAAAACTATTAAGAAGTTTGTCATCCAAAATACTGTAGAAGCAGCTGCAGTCTGAGATATCTCTGAAGCCAGTGTCTTTGATTCCTATGTGCTACCCAAACTCTATATGAGTTAATTTCAATTTCAAATTTTATTGGTCACATACACAATCATACATGGGTACGATATGCAGTGAAATGCTTACGCAA